>CAIGRN010120284.1:0-12337 GCA_903798345.1 Fraxinus anomala | reverse complement strand
AGTCCAATTAATACTTTGGGCCGACAATGGTTACATCAGCCCAAAAATTGGACCTAGCACATTTATCTAACATCTCCCCTTTGCACATAGGTCCAATGTCAACTCCAAATTTTCAATTCTTGCCTTCTTTGTATGCTTCATTTGGTTGCCATTCATGGTGACAAACATCATGATGTTATTATACTAATATGATCAGAGTAGGATAAATTAAAACGTCCTTTTAACATAGCATAATTTCAATCTAGATTATTTAATTAACCTAGCTATCCAAAAATGTCATCCACACTAATTCAGTGCCTAAGTCCACATTAGACATTAGGTTCAAGAAAATAACTCAGATAATTAGATTTTATTTAAAAAGGCGTGCATCTTATGTCATGTACACTCAGATTTGGTATTCAAAAGAGAAGTTGACGGTCTTTTTGCTACGCCTTGCTTATACACGGAGTGTTTTAAAAAAAGTATCATGTCTAAGTGTGCCTAGATAGTACCTTATAGAACGCTGTATGAAACTTTGAGTTTTCCTAGTGAACATATCACGGTCAATTTAATATAAAAATATTAATCATATTGGACATAGAAACACACACTAAACCTCTTTAATGATTCAATCTTGCTTTCTTCACATCTCTATGATTTTGAGACACGAGTCCAACCATTCTACTTGACGCGTCTATTAAAAGTCGGGTTTGCAAATATGCATGGGCGGATGTAGAGGGGATTGGGTTAGGCTATAGCTCGATCAAGTCCCCGGCCCATTTAGTTTTTTAAGTGTAAAAAAAAAAATTCTATGTAAAACCAATTTTTTTGTGTAATTTTTTTTCTTTTTCATTCCGGCTGAAATTTTTTTAGTCCAATCTTTAGCTCCAATTCTAATAAATATGAAATCTTGTCAGAGTCTCAAAACTTTACAATATTAAGCACATAGCCCCCTCCCCCCAACTTAAGCACCCTAATGCTTATACAAGAGAGATTTGATAACTTGTGCTTTCTGATTTTCACGTTTTCAAGAAGTACTATGAAGTTGTGCATGTACAGTCGACTCTATGAATTCCTGTACGAGTAACATTAAAGTTAAAAATGAAACTTTTTAAAAGTTTCATGTAAACATTGGAAAATAGAAGATGTTTTTTATTCTTCTTAATACATTTAAAAATTAAATATTCAGAAACTTTTGCAAAGAATCAAAAAATGTTTCATATTCTTTTTAGTTTTTAGTAAATTAAATTAAATACGTTTAAGAAACTTTCTTTAAATATTCAGAAACTTCGGTAAAGAATTCCACTTCTTTGATGGCGTTATTGCATATTTTAATTAAAAGTTGATTTAGATTTTACCCTTATTTTATTAAGAATTTGACTTAAATTTTGCTAAATTTTTTAACCTCATTATGGATCGATTTTCATACCGAGTTTTTATTATATCATTATGAATAAATTTCTAAAGATGACACTCTTTATTTATACTTTTAGTCACATTGATTGACCATGACCGTTAAAAGTAGAAAATCGAATAAACTCTCCAAGACCAACTATGATATTAATCGGGTCACCACGGCCCTTAAAATCTTTGAGGCCAACCACAATCGAAACTGGGTAACTACATTGTCTTGAAATCAACAAGGCTAACCGTGGTCATAACTGTGTAACTGCAACCTCTTGAAAGCAACAAAGCCAACCACATTCAAAATCGAGTTACTACGGCCATTGAAATCTTCAAAACCCAACCACATTAGTAATCAAGTCATCTAGGTTTATTCAATGAAGATCACGATATTAATCGAATCACAAATTGTTATAAAACTTTGTCAAGACCAGGTCACTATGACCAAAAAAAAAAAAAAAAATTTGCAATTGGGATTTGTAGAAATCATCTCCAAAAGCCAACAAACAATTAATCAAAAAGTTACAACAAAAAAATGATAATAATGCCCCTCAAGAGTTTTGGAGAAATGTCTTGAAGTAGTTCATTTATCAAACTGCTTGTACATTAAATTTTTCTTACTAGGTCCTGTTCTAACACTCAATATCTGAAAAGTGGGAGGTTTTGTCTAATCAAGCTTTCATTTTCAAGGGAGGTTCTTAGCACCATATGTCAACTAGTAAATTGAACGAGTAATAAATCATGTGATTGACATAATTATCTACAATTCTATTGAATGCACACAAAATATTGTTGACACTTTTAAACATGTTTATAAAATTGGGATTGCATATGAAGTTAGTGATAATATATGCACGACTCATTCCTCCCACGAACATTTTTTTATAAATAGATTTGACAAAAATATCTCTGTCCTTATTTTAAGTTAATCAAACGGTTTTATATGATTTTATTAAAATCCTTTAAAATATTAAAATGGGCCATCTTGCTTATTCTATCCTATACCGACCATCTTTCTCCCCCTCACTCAGTCCCTCTCCCATCAATTATTTATACCTGCTATAAAAAAACCAGAAATTTTATGCAAATCTTAACTTCCCCTTTAAAGTTTCAAGATATTTGCTTTCTTAGCTCTAATAATACAACTAGAATGGGGCACAATTCTCGATGTGCTCCACTAGAAAGGCAAAAGAAAAATGAAACAAGCCAAAAATAAAATTTCTTGAATTGCTTGAATTCAATGTTGCACAGAATTCAAGAGAATGGTTATGTCTAAAGTGTGATTTGCTAAATCTTTGCCATCATTGCCTCTGAAATTGTGGTTTTCCTTTTTACTTTTATTTTAGTAAATTTTATTTTTTTGTCCATAATCAAGAAAACATATTTGTTGATTATTTTTATCATCTTGGCACAATGTTATTTTTGTATGTGGGATTTTTCTCAAAGACCAGTGAAAATAATACTTAATTGATTCTTGAGTTGGACCAGTGACTAGAAACATATAACTTGAGGTTATTGGCACAATGTTATTTTTGTATGTGGGATTTTTCTCAAAGACCAGTGAAAATAATACTTAATTGATTCTTAAGTTGGACCAGTGACTACAAACATATAACTTGAGGTTAATATTTATAAACATAAGCCAAAAATATAACTAATGCTGAAGATAGAGTTAAAATGCTTCTACATTATATATATGTGTGTGTGTGTGTGTGTGTGTGTGTGTATTTTTTATTTTTTCACAAACTCATTTTCAATTAACATTTTTCTAACATTTTCCTATTAGAATTCTAATTGACTGGTAATTACATAATTTTCATAGAAATCGAAGAATTTCTAATAGGAAACAAAATGTAAGAAAAATATTTAAAATTTTGAAACTACAAAATTTTATATTGCAGGTACAAAACTAGACTAGTGCACATTGATGAGCTCCTTAGTAGAAACCTTATTAAGCTACCAAACTCATTTTTCCATATGGTTCTTAAAAATGCTCCAATATATTAGTATATTACCTTTGAAAAATTATAAAATGCACCATGTGGATACGTAATGTAATTACATGTATTAACAAATAAATGCAAGCTCTCGTAAAAAAATTACAATTTTCATTGCAATTTCCTAAGCATGAACAACTAGTACACAATTTTTGTTAAAGAAAAATAGAAAAGAATATCAATGAGTAGTCTTTAGAGCATGTCTAACATGTGTCTTTACGAAATAAGAGCATTAATTACAATATTACATCTTCTTTGCCCACTATACTAATATTTTAAGTTAATGTCAATTCACTAAATATGTAAAACCAAATGATACAGAATTTCAAAAGAAGTTCTATAATTTATTTACTCTATTTATTAGTATCAATTATTGCAATAATTCATCAGATTCTGCTAAGAAAACTATTCTAACGACCACAAAGGCAATTCTTTGTTCTTAAGCGAAACTTACATATTGTTGTCGAAAGAAATATCGTAATCAACGTCAACAAAAAAATTATTCATTTCGTTGACATGTCATACCAATCAACTATCAATTAGAATTTATTTTATTTTTTACAGAATATGTATAGCACTTATACAACTTTTTTACAAATTATACAAATTATTGTTTCATAAGCGCTAACAAACGATAGTTATGTTTACGTCCAGAAAAATGTACAAAATGGAATAGTAAAAATGGCAAAACATGCACGTCATAAAGAGTGTAATACAATATATGTACATGCGATTTTTTTTAAAATTACGAAGATTACCTGTTACAGATTGCACATCAAAACTCGGAAAATTATAAATTAGTATGTTTTATATATAAATAATAAAAATATGATTTACAAGGTAACTCAAGCTTGTTAAAATAAATATTCACAAGCACATATGATGATATGTTATGGAAAAGTAGCCAGGGTTGGATCACTTAAAGTTTATAGTGTGGAAAGGGAATTAAATATAAAATGTAGCCCATACCCTTCCTAAAATTTACAATAAAACTTTAATAATTTGTTGAGTACTAATAGTTCATTTGACATCTTCAACTTTGGGTCACATCATTTCATAGAATGAATTACAGTGCGTATTCAAGCATTACACGTTTCATGGCGCTAGAGTCTACTACTTTATTACCTAATTAACCATACAAGAAAACACAAAAATTGATCCATAAAAATGAAAAAGGTAAAAATTAATTATCTCATGCACATGTTTTGGAAAAAAGGATTAAATAATTGTCTTGAAATGTTTTTACGTTCACTTAATATAAATGAGTTACATTATTAATTAGCTTAAGTACATTTTTAGACACAATCCAACTCAACAATCAATTATGCAATTGTTTTCGAGGTCGACATACAAAAATAATTTTATGCCAAACGAATAAAAACAATCAAGAAATATGTTTTCTTGACAACAAAAATAAAAGAAGAAGACAATCAAAAATTCTGAGGTAATCAAAAATATAAATACAACTTATTAAAATAAAAGAAGAAGAAAATCACAAATTCTGAGGTAATGATACCAAAGATTCATGCAACTTGACACAATCACTCTCTTCGATTAAGTGCAGCATTAAATTCATGCAATCATGAATTTTTAATTTTATCTTATTTCATCTTTTTTTTTTTGCCTTTCAAATTGAGTACATAGTGAATTGTGTTCCATTAAGCTAAGAAAGAAAATTTCTTGGAATTTTAAAGAAGAGGTTATGATGCATATTTTCAAGCAATCAGTTGCATAATAAATGCCCATGCTTTATTGTACGTTCATTTTGAAAAATAGAATGGAAAACCACATTACAAACACCCTTGAATTAAAAGACCAACATAATGACTTGCTAAGGAAGCAAATTTCTTGGAACTTTAAAGAAGTTACAATGCATATTTTCAAGCAATCATATGCATAATAAATTTCCATGCTTTATCGTACAATCATTCGGAAACTAGAATCAAAACTACATTGCGAACACCCTTGAATGAATTCTCGAATGTTAGAAATGACTGCTTAAATTGATCAAATGAAAAGTCACTTTATTGTTAAGGAAACATATTCCAATTAAGTTTCTTGTTACAAGTAAAAAAAATTAATTATTGAAACATGAATACATAAATACAATTAGGACAATATGGATTTCATTTCTAAAGTTCATGAGAACTGCGATAAGAAAGAAGTGGAAGGAAATAGAGCTATGACTACTCTTCGTGTAGTTTCGTTTATCCTTCCTTATTTGTCATGAATATAGATCAATACATGTCCGCATGCAGCATTTTTAATTATACTCTTGCTAAATGGACATGGACTGTAGACTTAGAAATGGGAAGCAACGTTGGAGTCAAAATCATGTTTGTCAATTTATTTTCTAGTCAAATTTCCCCAAAATTGCTCCTCACAATTCTAAAGCTGAATTTCTTTTATATTATGTAATTTGCTTACCTGTTCGGTAGACATTGAGAATATTTTGGAGAAACTGATGTTTTAAACAATGCAAGGTTAAAGAGTAGAAAAAATTATAGGTTCACGTGCAAAACTGTTTTACTAAAAAAATATTGAAAATGAGTTTGTGAAAAAAGTATATATCTTAGAAAATGGGAAATGAACAAAGCCTTATTCTAGTAGTCAAAACAAGAAAGTCTTGTAGCGAAAATAAGCTGAACTTTGGATAATTTTTAAAGGCCTTCCTAGTCAATGGGGAAGAGAGCATAGTTTATTCTTTTTTAGGTAATTTTTTTAAGATAATTTCTTTCCTATGTATAATCCTAGTTTTTTTTTTTGGCCCATGCTCCCAGTATACAATTTAGAACGGTAAATACAAGCTTCAACTTAG
This sequence comes from Fraxinus anomala, assembly GCA_903798345.1. Classification (NCBI taxonomy): domain Eukaryota; kingdom Viridiplantae; phylum Streptophyta; class Magnoliopsida; order Lamiales; family Oleaceae; genus Fraxinus; species Fraxinus anomala. The sequence goes on along the minus strand of CAIGRN010120284.1, from coordinate 6,139 downwards.
ACGAAGGTTGGGCAAAATTTTGAAAACAATGATTTTTAGAATTAGAACTATTTTTGACTCCAAAAGGTGTTTTTCGAACTCTTAAAAGCATAAAGAACAATTCTTAGATTGTCCAAATTTGAATTTTATTAAATAAATTGATTAAACTTAATAATAAAAGTATCTATATTATGAAGTAATAATTTGTGTCAATACATTTTTTAAATAAATTATATCAAAAATGAAAACTAATAATGTATAATTGTTTAATTATTATCTATTGTATCAAAAAATTAAACAAAGAAGTGGATAGACATGGAATTGAACCTAGTACCATTTACATACAAAAGTGATCTCTCTACCATATAAGCTAGGTTAGTACAATTATATGTTAATAATTAGTTATTATTTGCTGTGTTTAAAAATTAGAAGGAGAAATGCCATCGAAAGGAATTGAACCTATATATCTTGGATGCGAAAGCAAACACGCAACCAAGAAATCTGTTTGTACAATATATATAGTACTTTATTTCCTAAATAATCACACAACAAACCATAACAATGAGCCATAACTTTGTGCCCCATCATATATCACTAAATAACCATATAGCAAAACACCAAAAATGGCCCATAAAAACGGAAAATAGGAAAAAAAAAATGAATTATTTCATACACCTATTTTTGCAAAAAGATAAAATAATTAGTTTGAAGAGTTTTTAACTAAACCTCATATAGATGAGTTAAATTATGAATTAGTTTAAGATGATAAAATTCAATTGATATTTTTTTACTCAGTAGTCCAACTCAACAATCAATTCAGTATATTTGAATTTCATTATTTGTAAACTCCATGTATTTAATGCTTAAATAAACAAAAAGTATCCATTGAAATCCACGTCCTATAAGATTGAAAGGTTTTTTAATGTGGTCTGCGAGGATTATATTATACAATTTGTCTATTACATTTTTCATTGGTCTTCTGAAAAAAACTTCTTCCATAGAAAAATAATTTCATCCCAACCGAATAAAAGCAATGAAGAAATATGTTTCCTTCATTATTAGACACAAAAACCAATAAAAACTAAAACCTGTGCAATAAAGAAAGAATTTCTTGTTACAAGTAAAAAAAATTATTAAATTATTTGTTCTGAATTCTGGATTCTCAATAACACGTTCAAAAGCTATTGAGAAGTAATGGGTATTTCGATCACATTCATCTGTAGAATCTTTGTTAATGACTGCAAAACTTTTCATTTTGTAATTAAAATTTAATATAACTTTTTTTACATGAATAAAAACCATATATCTGTCGTAAATTTTGTAAAGCAAATCAGCAAATTTATCATGTACAAGTCACCACCAATAACTAGTGAATTATTAGTGCAATACAATCAGTTTATCTAATCAAATCCCTATCAAACTTAGGAAAACAATCAATCTTTTGGACCACTTTATTCCCATCTCTAGGAATAAAGTGACACGTGACACAACCAATAACTTTAAAGCCCACGTTGATTGGATAAAATTTAAAACTGTCACAAACTAGCACTTTGCTTGGATGGCCATTCCATAAATTTAAAGTAGCCATTCTATTCTAGGAAATTCTAGTGCAACCTATTTCTTGGAAATGCATTTTTTACATGATTGTACGATAAAGCATATAAATTTATGGTGCAACTTATTGCTTGGGAATATACATCTTAACTTCTTTAAAGTTCCAAGAAATTTGGTTTCTTAGCTTCAATAATACAGACAAAATGGGGCACAACTCACTATTTACTCAACTAAAAAGTGAAAAAGAAGAACGAAATAAGATAAAAACAAAATTTCCTAATTTCATACATTTAATGCTGCAAATAATTTAAGAGAAAATGTGATTTTATAAAGTTGCGTGAATCTTTGGTATCATTGCCTCAAAATTTGTGGTTTTTTTTTCGTTTTTCTTTTATTCTAGTGTGTGTATATATATATATATATATATAATAATCAAGAAACAAGTTTCTTGATTATTTTTATTAGTTTGGCAGAAAATTATTTTTGTATCTGGAATTTTTTTCCCAAGACCAGTGAAAATAATTACTTTATTGATTGTTGATTTAGTCTAAAAATGTGTAACTTAAGCTTTATAAGCTAATTCATAATGTAACTCATCTATACGAAGTTTGAGTAAAAACTCTTGAAAATAATAATTAATCTTTTTGCAAAAACAAGTACGTGAGATAATTAATTTTTACCCCTTTTTCATTTTTATGGGTCGTTTTCATGATTTGTTGTGTGGTTATTTAAGGAATAAAGTACTAGACTATAGGATAATGTAAATGCTTGATTATGTACTCTTTAATCAATTCTATAAAATGATGGGACACGAAGTTGAAGGCACAAAAAGTATGCTGATTGTACAAAATTATTTTTGTATTGGAAAAGAAATCGAGTTTTATTGAAATTATGTGAGTATAATATTAGTACTCTAAGAAGTTATTCGAGATTTATTGAAATTTTTTAAGGAAGGACATGCGCTACACTTTATATTTAATTTGCTTTCCTTTTTCGTTAACACTTGTGCAAGTGATTCTCCTTGTGGACTTTGTCTTTTACATTTTTTATTGCTTTCAAAACTTTAAGTGATCAACCCTTATTATTAGGCAAGTTTTGCATTGCTCGAACACAGATTGTCATCATATGTGCATGTGAATGTTTGTTTTAACATGCTTGTGTTACCTTGTAAGTCATATTTTTATTATTGATAAATAAAACATAATAATTTATTATTTTTATTATTTTTGAGGTGGAATATGTAACAATTGAAGAGAAAAGAAAGTCGCATGAATTGTGTATTACACTTTTTATGCCATGCGTGTTTTTGCCATTTTGCAAATAATTTTTGGACGTAAACATAAAAATTATTTGTTAGCGTTTATGAAACAATAGAACAAATAATTTGTAAAAAAGTTGTATACGTGGTGCACGTATTCCGTAATTTTTTCTAAGTGATAGTTCAAACTATATATATGAGTATCATGATTGATAGGCCATGTGAGTAAAATGAATAAATTTTGCGTTGACATTGGTTAAAGTATTTCTTTTGATACAAAATAATTAAGTTACTTTCACATAACAACAAAGAATCGTATTTGTATGACTAGAATACCATTTTTTTTGGGGTGGGGGTGGGAGAACAAAGAATCGTATTTGCATTAATTAAGACTAATAAATAGAGAAAATAATGTATGGAACTTTTCTTGAAACTCTATCATCTAATTTTACATATTTAGTGAATTGACATTATTAAAATATTAGTCTCTCGGGCAAGATTATGGGAGTAGCTTACTTAAAGACACGTCTATACCTCCAAGATTTTAAATGCTCTTGTTTTGTTATAATTTATAATTATATTCTCTCTTATAAATTACTTTTTCTCCGGTCTATACTGATCTTATTTTATTAATATTGTGATTAATGCTCTTATTTCGCAAAAAGATAACACAAGTAATATTAGAAATGCTCTTATTTCTATTTTTTTTTTTTTAAACTACTAGAGCACATGTAAACTACTTCAAGCCATCACTTTGATACAGGCCCATGCCTTGTCCTCGGCTTTGTCAATCTCCGATTCGTAGGCCTATTTAATGAGCTTTCGGCCACTAATGTTATTTAGGTTGCCTATTAGGGGTAAACAAACAAATAGTCGACTTGTCGAATCGAACTGAATTCGCGTTTTTAAAACCCTAGTTTTGAAAATTTGTTCGGTTAGGTTTCAACATTTAAAAACAGAATCCAACCGTTTGAAAATGATTTCGGAGATAAAATATGATTTTTCCTTAAAAAAATTAACTTTTTTATTTTTAATATATTCTCGTGTTAGAAAAAATCGTTGGTTAGATTAGGTTTATACTAAATTCAAATCTTGACTTCATCACTGATGTCAATATAGTCCATGTTAGCCCTGTTTTATAAAATTTATTTTTCCTCAAACTTAATTATACATTTATTGAGATCCAAAATTTTATCAATTATTTAATTATGTTTCATTAAATATTTATTATAATTTATTTAAAAATAATAATTTTCAAGCATATCAAACATGCTTATGTATATGCTTGTGTGCGTGTATATTCGATGAAGAGCTATAAAAGAACTCACCTAGTAAATAATCATAGAAAAAGTGATTACATATTTATTTGATTTGCGAAGCACTTAAAGGCATAGAATTATAGACACCAGACTATATTGCACAAGCACAAGTTACCATGCATGCAGAACTCACGTGATCATGTATTTATATCTACTCCCCTATAAAAAATCAATTTTATCTTCGAAATCTAATTTATTAACACACAATAAATAGATTAACAAGTTACTGAATCATACGATGACATTAATTAAAGGTGCAACTTTTGATTTGACTATATATTCTAAGTAATATGCAATAATTCGTTATACCTTAATGTTGTTTTATTAATTATATTGTACATATTCTAACGAAATTGGCTCATTTACCAATATTTGGTTCTTTATTCGTTGACATTATCGTTACGATACGAACTCCCAATTTTTTTTAACAACTACAGCTCTTTTGATCATTTCTTTGCATATTATTCCTATTTTTTTTGTAGTAGATTTTTTTTGACTTCTAAAGAAATGAAGTTTTCTTCGATTTTTCAATAAAGATTCAATCCAAAACACAATGGTATTTTTTTGTTCTTGAGTGGGTCTCTTTCATATTTTTAGGTTTATGCTTTAATCCTGGTAAAGATCAGCCCATCTCCAATAATTCTTTCAATTTCAAGGATGTTTGATTGCTTGTCAAAAATGATCGTGTTAGGGTTACAAACTTAAAAAAAATTGTTAGTTAGATTAGGTATCTACTGAATTCAAATCCAGACTTCATGGCTGACAACTGGAATGTCTATATATAGCCCATGTTTGGCTCTGTTTCATCAGCATTGGCTTGGGCATTCCTATTTCTTTGTCATTGCGTTTCATTCACACATGCATGTCATTTCTCATAAAATAAAGGTTTGGAGTCCTATTTGCAAATGATTAGTGACACTTTACACACATGAGTCACTTATACAATTTATTCCATGTTAACTTGAAATGAGTATGTGGGTATGTTTACTGTACATTGATTATACTTATGCATGCTAATGACTACATTTTTTGAATGATTATATGTTAATGTTACAAGTTATTTTTTTATTCCTTCATCATTTATAACAAAAAAGGGGATAGAGAATATACAAACAAAGGGGGAGTATTGAATGAAAATTTGAGATTTGCATTTTATGTCTAGGGTTCGTTGGAGAAAGATATAGATACATTTTGCCTATTGTATATAAACATTGAGAGTTCGCAATAAAGGGGAGAATGTGCATTGCATCTGCATTGCATATCATATGCATAGCTGTTTGAGTTTTTGATATTTTGTGATAATAATGTTTTGGTTGGTGTTTTGATTGACATTAATGTCACGTCTAAAACTAGCATGCCTGTTTGTGATCATGAGTTTTTGATTTTCTGTATCACGTGTTTTTACACTAATTATTGAGTTGTGGATTTCAAGAAACGGGTTTAACAAGAAATGCAAAAGTCATCAGTTTGATGAAGCTTAGGTAGTTTGGATTTTGCCTTTAGTTTTTTCTCGACTTATTGTATAATTTTGTCACGGAATGTCAAAGGGGAAGTTTGTTAGGTTTTTAGTGTTGGCGATTCTATAGACAAAAAAATTAATTTGTAACGTGTTGTAAAAATCAAGGACCTAGAGTGCAATTTGTATAAATTGGGTTATGAGGTCTAGGATTCAAGAATGGAAAGAGAAGAAACACGGTGCCGCATTATTGCTGACCTCGCCTGGACACAGCTCGAGCGACTAAAACAGAATGGATGTCGCTAGCTTGTCGCTCAGCTCTCGCTGGAGCGAGAGGTTGTTGATCGCATGTCGTCGAGTTTTCGCTCGAACGACAGGTTGTTTCGAAAAACCCAAATTCTCGATTTTAAATAGATTTTTTCGATCCATTCAACCTAATTCCCACATCCTATAAATACCTAAGCCATTGGACGATTTAGGTGTGGTTTTTCATTATATTACTTCTTGCTATCATTCTTTGAAAATCCTATATATATTTTTTCATTGATTCTATCATTTGATTCATGAGATTAT
>CAIGRN010120271.1:0-13314 GCA_903798345.1 Fraxinus anomala | reverse complement strand
TTTATTTATGGGAAGAGTTTACAAATCAGACATTAAATTTCACAATTGCAAAAATCAGATATTAAGTTTAAAAAATGTAGAACTCAGGTATTTAGTTAATTAATTAAAAATAATTATTATTTAAATATAATAAATTTACAATTATACAATTAATGATCACATGTACATAATTATAGGTCACAACTTATATATTGGTCACATATTATTAAATTAATTGGTCACAAATCAAAATTTTTATACGTCACAATTTATTTCATTGATCACAGATCAAAAAAATTATAGGTCACAGTTTATCTATCGGTCATATATTTTCAAAATTGTTGGTCACAAATTATCGAATTTTAACACAATTTAATGGTTAGTCACAATAAACTAAATAGTTGGTAACATACACCAATCACCAAACACCTCACCCTGATTCCGATTCACCACCAATACTTGATGAAAAATTAACCAAATAATTGGTTACAAACGTTATCCCACCACCGCTCCCAAGAACAACACAACCGCCGCCACCACCATAGAAATGCACCACCGTCGCCAACAATATAAATGCACCACCACCACCACCATCGAAAACGACGCGACTATCACACACATCGTCGTCGCCACCCCCCACAAACACCTGCTCCAACACCACACACCACCTCCACCTGCAATTTCAATCAACCACTGCCTGCTAAAATCGGGGATTTCTTCCAACACTACCACACCCACAGAAACAACCCAACCACAGTGCGAAAAATCTCCAAACCACAGCACCACTGCCACCACCATACCAACCAGAAACAGATGCAAAAGAGGAAAAAAAAAAGAAATGACGATGGTGCGAGCATCGCTGCTGACGATGGGAGAGGTGCTGTACATCGCGCCTGTCGCCGGTGCACATGAGCATCGTGAAGAGATGCCCCATCCAACACAAAACACAAACATTACGGCCATCACCACCACACCTTTTCATCGCCACTATTTCACGCGTGTGGCGCCCCATTTGCCTTTGCAGTTTGTGCACAGCGGCAACGCTCAGAAACCCTCAATGACGGCCATGTGCGAGGGTGATGAAGCGGCGTACGCAGCGAAGCGTCGACGGTGTTGAAGAAAGAGAAGGGAGAGAAAAGAAGAGAGAAAAGGCAGGCCGAAATGAGAGAAATGAAGAGGGAGGAGAGGAAGAGAAATGAAGAGAGAGAAAGGAGAGAAATGAAATAAAATTAGGGTTTTGGTGGGTATAATATATAATTATTAATCTAATACCTGAATTTTGATTAAAAAATCTTTACACCTAATTTTGGCACTTTGAAGTTTAAACACCTGAATTTATGTAATTTCCACATTTGTTAATTTGGTAGGTTAAAGTGAAGACAATAACGTATTGGGCTTGCTGTCTTATATCATATTGGATTTTCGAAGGAGGATCATCTCTAAGTTTTTTTGGTGTAGGTTCTTCAGTAGGATTTCTTTCAATTGCAACATCTTGGTCAGCGATATATTGCTGGATTTTTTAACGGAGTTTGGCCGTTATAGCTTTTGTTGGAACACGAATTATGTGTTCGACTAAGTTCTCCCGACTGATAGAGCTCATTGTGTATGGTCGGCACATTTTGTGAATTTCTTTTGAAAATTCTTCTTGGGACGTGAGTTCTTGGAGTGACTTTGAAGTGGTTCTTGACTGTTTCTACACTATTTATTGTTCATGGGTCTCTCGTCCATCATTTCTTTTCTTATATGGATGCTATAATCTGGGTCTGTTCTTCATGGACACGAGCATTGTTACCGCATTGATAGTTTTATCAGTATCAATTTGAGGAAGGATATCAGTGAGATTGAATAAGATTACGGAGGTCGTAAAAATTTATTGTTGATGTTTATATTATAATTATAATTGTACCATATATAGATAGATTACTTTTACCATATTTAGTTGTGATTTTGGTTCTATTTAATAAGAGAACCTCTCACATTGTGTGGTATCGAGTCTTATTGAGTATATTTGACAGCTTGCTTTTTCGTTCTGCAAGTTTTTATCGATGGTGGCATGGGACGTTGGAGGATAAGACAAGGGATGAGAGATGCAGATTGGGAAAAATTGGACGCGAAGACAACCAGTATCATCAGGTTGGCTATTTGCATATGAGGTAACATATCTAGATTTGAACGAGATATCTCATTCTAAGTTATGAAAAACGATGGAAGAATTGTACATGTCTAGGTCTCTAACAAATATGTTATATTTGAAGAAGCAATTATATGAGATGAGATTGGGGGATGATACTGAAAGAAGCAATTATATGGTCAGACGGATGATCGTTCTCAATCTTGTTTAACAGTGAAATGGGGTGTTATTACTGCTTCAATAAATGATACATAGGAATAAACAATGAGGAACTGACAAAACTGTCGGCCTCAGATGATACAAATATGGTTAATGTTGATATTGATAATGATTTTTATTGTCTAAATAGATTAAGGTTCTCCAAGTAACTCTTGGATTTTGGATGTGTATATCATATGTGCTCTCGGATTTAAGCATTATAAGCCATGTGATGTGCACGATGTTTTCATGACTCATAATCAGAAACTATGAAAGTGAAGCTGTTCGATGCCATGGAGCGGTGTAATTATTAATGGGTGGTGTGCATGTCCCAAGATTGATGCAAATTTTGATATCGTTGGGAGAGTTGGACACATTAGGTTATGAATATGTCGTACGAGTTGATATAATGGATGCGAACAAACATGTAGTAGTGAAAATGCTGGCAGTTCGTATAGGCTAATAAAAGATAGTTTCAGGTAGATCTACCACATTGGATCTGCACTGATGAGAGCCTTCTACTATAGCCAAAGATTGTGAAATGGCCAATATGAATTCTATGGCTAATGTAACAAAATAAATATCGAAGTTCAAATTTGTCAAACCTTAGTCATGTTTAATGAGTCTTTAAATGATTTATGTCTAAGATAATCGATTAAGGAATGATGGCCTTACTAGTAAAAGGGTGCAGATATGGGTGTTCAGGCGTGCTATGATTTGGACAATTTGAGTCACGATGAAGATGGTTGGGAAATTGACTCAAATTTATTTTATTTGGGACGTGAATTATTGGGTTAAAGCCCATTACTTATAAAGACTCGTTTAAGCTATTATAAATTGGTGCTTGGGATAAGCCGACGAATGCATTGCGTGAAACCTTTGCCGCGTAGAATTGGTGCGCGAAACAATAGCATATGGAGATAGATGTGTAACCAATTTTTGGGATTAAAGTGTAGGGTTGCCGAGGTGAGGTTAGAGAGACTGAAAATTTAGCCTATATTTGGTGGCCATTTTTTTTTAAAAAAATATTGTTTTGGATAGTGAATTTTTAGAGAATATGTAATTAAAAAGTAGGAAAAATTTTGGATTTATATGTAGAATATTTTATTGTGTGATGTGGTTGAAAATGAATACATAGAAAAAAATAATTTTGAAAGAATGAAAAACGAACATGAGCTTAGCGAGAGAGAGGAGAAAATATTTATAAAAAAATGGTATGCACATATTTGTGGCATAAGCTGGAATATTCTATTTTTTTATTGGAAGAAATTGTGAAAATTAGAAAAATAAAAAATATTGTAATTTGAGGTTCTTTCAGTTAATAAAGCCTCTAATCCTTGGTCTTCATCGGTTTGCCCAACAACATTTAAATTATTTTTTTCTTTTTGGCTCTCTTAAGAGAAGGAGCCTTCGTGGGGACGAGCCTTGTTGCTAGATTTGAAGAAAGCTACTGAATAATTAATTTTGTCTTGCTGAAAATACGTAGTGCGTATCGGTGCTTAAATAAGGGGTGAAATGTAAAAACTATGACAGTATTTGCGTAGTTGACGATAAGCTAAGATCTGGTCTGTGGCTTCCGTTGGAAATATTGTTGATTGGACAATGAATGAAAGAAAAACGAGGGAAAACTAGCGACAGAGGTGCTACCATTATTGAGTTTGAATCCATGATGTCTATAATCAAAGTGATGAATCAAGAATCTGTGAGGTTTGATGGTGCAGACTTCACGCTATGGCAAGATAGATCAAGTTTCTTCTCACTACGTTGAATATCTTTTACATTCTCCATTCGAGGTTGGAGTCACTTCTCGATTCTAGAGTCAAAGATACCAACGAGATGAAGGCCTCAAGAAAGAAGAGTGAACGCGATGAATTAATGTCTGGATCATACATTGGATGCGCTATCTGAGCAGTTGTATGATGTCTACACCAACTTCATAGCAGCAAGAGAGATTTGGATGGCATTTGAAGATAAATACAAGCCCAAGGAGACAAGAATCAAGAAATTTAATATTTCCAAATTCCTCGTTAAAATCTCAATGTGGGTTCAAGAAGTTTAAGGTGCTGAGATTCAAGTTTAAGAGTTAGAAAAATAAAAAGGAAGCCTAAGGGACCATGCTTTATTTGTAGCAATTCGGGGCATTATGCACAAAATTTCTAGTATAAAATGAAGAAGAGAAGCTATAGTGGAATTTAATGTTATTAAAGTCTAATTTCTTGGAAGATACATGTTCTGAAAATGTGGAGATGTCTCGGAATGATGTATGAATCTATTTTGTATTAGTAACAAATAAAGTTTATTAATTGTTTCCAAGTATGAATATATAGTTTTGATTAATTATATTGTGCATAAGTGATGAAATAAATCATTATAATTAGTATGATTATTTCGTTGTGTATCCAAGTAGATTGCTCTTATGTAGTAAGACTATAAAATGTCTTTACTTATTATGCACGATAGGAATGTAAATGCACTTCATAAAGAGATTTGGGCTTCATTCTCCAAAAATATATTACTGTCTTTCTTATTCTCAATCACACATTCTTTAATAAAATAATATTATACGTAAACTTAAAAAATTTCTTATTTTTTAATTACACATTTTTCAAAATATTATGCATTTTTTATGGAGCCCAAACAATGGCTGAAAGCATTTTAATTTTGCACTTTTGTTAGTTCTAGTTATTTAAATTTAAAAATTAGCAAGATATTGTGCAAGAGATATTTGTATGAAATCTATGCACAAGGAAATGAAGCGATTATTGATTTCGAGATAGAAAATAAGTTTTTGGTGTTAAGTTTAATGGAAAAAAGAAATCTATCTAGATGATGAGTTTTGTGACGGTAGATAAAGTGTCTATCTAATGAGAAACGATGATACATAATTCCAGTATCATGGGAAATTGCTTGTTATTAAGTGAAAATAATGATATTCAAGGCCTTGGTTTTCTAAGACATAGCATAAGTTGAAATAGCAAGTGAAATACAAAATAAACTCACAATTTAAAATTCTTCATAATTGCTAAAAGTTGGGGTAATTTTGATTCTTACATGAATATTATTTCGAACTCAAAGGAAATAAATATTTTGATATCTACTAGTTAGTGTGATGAGATAGAATTGTTAATAGAACTAGTGATCACCTGAATGAATTATACTATGGAAGTCATTTTTTTTAATTGAGTGAGAGAATGAAAACTTTAAAATCAATTACTTGGAACTATCCTAAAATGTGGGCATATCATTGACAATTCAAATAGAGATTATTGTACTCAACGAGTAGACAATCTTAAAAAGCTCAAAAGAGTTATGAACATTGTGATTTGTACAAACTGTTCTTAAATTTGGAAAAAAAAAAAATTCATTTCTTTCCAAATGAGTGAATAAATATACTTCAAATATGGGGTAAATTGAAATGTAGAAATATTATCAAAGATGTGGAGTAGTAATGTGATAAAAGGAAAATATCCTCGTAGAAACCTCAACTAGTTTAAGAATATTGAAGTGTAAATAACTGATTGTGTTGAATCACTTAAATTGAGAAAAATATGTGAAAAAGTTGAACCATGGCGCAGGTTCAAACTTCAATAACTTGTGTGAAGTCAAGGTAAATTTTCATTAAAATTCGAATGAAATAAACCATAAGATCAAATTTGAGTAGGCTGAGGTAGAAAATCCTTCTATATAGATCCACCAGTTGATAGCAACCCTATTTATCGTTACGAAATGAGTTTAAAGGATAAAAACAAGTCATTCGATAGGTGTATAGTTTTTAGCACTTGTCATATATATACCTATCTTAGATTAAAGTGCTAATTGTTACAGTTTGGAGAGTTAAGTTTATTAAAACTTTTAATGAGGTTCAATATTTGGTACAAGTATCTAAATGCAACAAAGATACTAGAGAACTTCACATATGTGACTTCGAGGTGGTTTCGCCTCAATAGAGAATTTGAATCTCTCATTAAAGCTCATAAACCGGACAAGTGCATGGCCACTAACGTGTTAAGAGAAATTTGAGTGGAACAAATAGAAATAGAGTGTTCATGTGTGATATTGCTAGTATTGTTAAAAGGAATAATGAATTCAAGCTTAAGGTTACTTGGAATTTTGATAATACTTTATGATGTTGCAATAAGGTAAGTTTCAAATTGAAAGATACCTTATTTTAAGCATGAACTCCATATTAAATCTGAGTTGTACTGGAGAATATTTGAATAAGTGGGGGATTGTTGAAAATGTTGTTTAAATATTGTAGATTGGATAACGGATCAAGGAAAAAATGAGGGAAATTGGTGACGGAGGTGCTCCCAGTGCAGCAGTGTGGCTGTGCACATGGCTCGACTCGCAACACATATGCTGCCTTGTGCTTGTTGGCTTGAAATGTTAGTTTTTTACACTAAGAGGTCTCTTCATCTATATGGTCATGTCCTCTCATGTTGTGATGTACATTTACTATAAATAAATGTTCAAATTGATAGAAAAACATACAATGATCATCCCGAACTTTTTATCAAAGTATGTATGTCAATTTCAAACACAAAACTTTCTGAAGGTTCCGGTTAAAAAAAAAAAGTTCAAATACAAAACCAGTTTTCCTAAAGGATAATTAGCACACCGTTCTTACCGTTCACTATTATTGTAGAAAACGACATTACCTTTCTTATTTTGGTATTTTCACCATTATTTCCACATTTCATTGCGCAAAATGTCATTTTCATCCATTTTCTCAATTAAAAGTTGTGAAATGACTAATATACCCTCATATTTAAATAAAATAACAGGAAACATAATTAATTAATTGCCACCAGTCTCAATTTAAAAAAAAAATACAAACGAGTTCCAAATAAATTAGTAAAATGATAATTAGAACATAATATCCCCGTCTTTCACTATTATTGTTAAAAACGTCCGTATATATATTTCATTTTGTGGTATTTTCACCCTTAATTAAATATTTAGTTGCATAAACCATCATTTTTATCCAATTTCATTCAATTTATCAACGACAAATATATCATCATATTTAAATAAAAAAAATAACCAACTAATTGTGACTATTGTCCTAAATTTTTTAAGAAGTACAAACGAGTGCCAAATAAATTATTTAAAAAATTAGAAATTAATTTTTTTAAAAAACTAAAAAAATATTTTCTTCTTTTTTTATTTAAATAGGAGGGTATATACGTCATTTCAAAACTTTTATTAAGAATTTAGATGAAAATGGATAGAAAGAATGGTTTGCACAATTAAATGTCTAATTAAAGTAAAAAATACCAAAAAATGAAATATATGGATATTTTTCACAATAATAGTGAAATATAGTGACATTATATGCTAATTACCCATTTAATAATTTATTTGGAACTCGTTTTTTAAAAAGAAAAATTGGAATTATGATTGCAATTAGTTCTTTATTTTTTAAAATAAAGGGTTATATTCGTCATTTCAAAACTTTTATTTGAGAAAATGGATGAAAGGACATTTTGCTTAATGAAATGTGGAAATAAGAGTGAAAATGCCAAAAAAAAAAAATAAAAAAAAAAAAGGTAAAGACGTTTTTCATAATAATAGTGAAAGGTAAGAACGTTTTGTGCTAATTATCATTATCCTTAAAGATCTTAGTTTCTATTTTCTGGATTTCATTTGATAAGCTTGCTATAGAGAAATTTCTAAAATGAGAGAATGGAAATATGGCGGGAAAAACTGTTATTGCATTCACTAAGCAAATTACACAAGCATCCACCTATATATACACAGACGCAGACTAACTGAAACTTAACAAAAAAAATATGTACAAGGACTTAAATACCCGTATGCTAATACAACTCAATACTCCCCCTCAAAATGGGGAATGTATGTTCAATATTCCCATCTTGTTTAACAATGATTTGAATTTTGCTCCCCCTAAAGGTTTAGTCAGCAAATCTGCCAATTGATCTTGTGACGCCATGTGCAACATCTTTACTTCTCCTACTTGCACTTTATCTCTCATAAGATGGCAATCAATTTCTATATGTTTCGTTCTTTCATGAAATACTGGATTGTTAGCTATATGTACAAGAGATTGATTGTCGCTGAAAAGTAAAGATACTTTCGTATGTACAACACTTAGATCACTAAGTATGTTCTTCAACCAACTTGACTCACAAACTGCAGCTGCCATGGACCAATATTCAGCTTCGACTAATGATCTTGAAGCCATGTGCTACTTCTTCAACTTCCAAGACACTAGTGAATCCCCCAAAAATATGCAATAGCCTGTAACAAATCTTCTTGTATCCAAGTATGCTGCCCAGTCTGCATCACAAAATCCTTTAAGGTGTAGATAGATTTGCTACTAAGAAATAGACATTGTCTTGGTGTCCCCTTCAAGTATCTCAACACATGATGAGTTGCTTCTAAATGATGCTGTTTTGGTGACTCAAAGAATTGAATAAGAACCTGTACTACATATGATAAATCAGGCCTTGTTATTGTCAAGTATAATATCCTTTTGACCAACCTTCGATACATGCTAGGATCTGCAACAATTTCCCCTCCATCTCTGCTCAATTTAAAATTATGTGGTAAGGGACTCCTAATTGGTTTAGCCTCAAGATAACCAGTATCTGCCAATATTTCCAATGCATACTTTCTTTGACAAATAGATATACCTTTGGAGGATCTTGCTACTTCGAGTCCTAGAAAATACTTTAGAGCTCCCAAGTCCTTTAGTTTAAATTGATCATTCAATTTCTTCTTGAATTGTTATATATGATAAATCATTTCCTCCTATGATAATGTCATCCACATAGATAAGAAGCACGGTAAACGAACATCCATGTTGTTTGCTAAACAAGGAGTAATCATATTTTGATTGACTAAAACCTTGAGATATAATGTAGGAAGTCAACTTGGCATTTCTTTGTTGTGATGCTTGCTTGAGTCCATGGATGGATTTGTTTAGTTTGCAAACCAATTTTTCTCCATTCTCCCCTGCTACTCATAACCCAGTGACATCAACATGTACACTTCTTCATCTAGTTCACCATGTAGAAATGCATTATCAATGTCAAGTTGATGGAGATGCCACTATTTTTGAGCTATAACAATTATAAGAGTTTTCACGATTGCCAATTTAGCAACAGGTGAAAATGTTTTCTCATAATCTAGACCAACCTGTTGTGTAAAACCTTTAGCTATAAGCCGAACATTTTTCCTTTCTTCAGTCCCACCTACATTTAGTTTAACTTTGAACACCCATTGACAATCCACAGGTTTTTTGTGCATAGGAAGCCTAACAACAGCCCAAGTGTTATTGGAAACAAAGGCTTGATACTCTGTGTCCATCGCTTTACACTAGCCTAGATGCTTAGAAGCTTCAGCATAAGACTTTGGCTCATAGACAGTAGATAATACCAGTGTGTACCTTCTTTATGTCGGAGACAACAAATCATAACCCAAACAGTTTGATAAAGGGTACTGTCTTCCAGACTCAAATCCTTTTACCATGGAATTTGATTGGGAAAATGGCACCTGAGACACCAAATTGTAGTGATAATCTTGCAGATATGATGGATTTCGTTTAGGCCTACTAGACATATGGATTGGTATGATAGATGATAAGGAAGGTACTTCAAATGGATTAACTTCAAGTGAGGTTCCTTCATTTGTAGATGAAGGAGAAGTTGCTTCAGATGGAATAAAGTCGGACTGGGAATATTGATCAGATGAAATAGGAGTAGAGACTAAAGTTGTGATTGGTATGTCAATTACTTGGTGTGATGATACTGGAGAGAGGATATGATCCTGTTGTGAAAAATCAGTGAAGGATGATAGGGATTTGAGAAAATTAGGATGATTAAAGGGAAAAATTGTTTCAAGAAAAGAAACATCCCGCGAGACAAAAGTGGTATCATTTTGTAAATTATATAGTTTGTAAGCTTTCATTCCATATGGATATCCAAGGAAAATACAAGGCACAGCCCTTAGATCAAATTTTGTTTCATTTCTTTTGAGAGTGGAGGCATAACGAGGCAACCAAAGATTCTAAATTGAGTGTAAGATGGCTTGGTTTGGTAAAGTAGCTCATAAGGAGATTTATTGTTAAGAATGGAGGTAGGAGTTTGATTAATGAGATGTGTGGCAGAAAGAATGCAATCCCCAGAATTTGTGGGGTAATTTGGCCTGAAACTTAATAGCTCTAGCTATGTTGAGAATATGTTGATGTTTTCGCTCAACGACACCATTTTGTTGTGGTGTTTCAACATAACTTAATCAGTGTGTGATACCTTTGGAATGGTAAAAATCAGTCATAAGAAATTTTGAGCCATTATCTGATCGAATGCCTTTATATTGCACTAAAAATGTGTTTGAATCAAATGGAAAAAAGCTTGGATGATGGAATTGGTTTGGGATTTATCTCGCATTCGGTAAGTCCGAGTCATTCGACTATTGTCATCGACAATAGTTAAGAATTACTTGGAATCATCTAGTGTAGGAACAAAATATGGACCCCAGATATCACAGTGAATGAGCTCAAACATTTTGGAAGTTCTGGTTTCACTATTTGGAAAGGACAATTTGTATTGTTTAGCCATAGGACATATATCATAGTGTAAATGTGCATCGAAGATAATGGTAGGAGCAGATTTATGCAAAAAAGACAATTTAGAGACAGAAATATATCCCGAAAAACAATGCCAAACATCAATATTTTAATTGAGATCAACATTGTTCATTGAAGTACAAGCAACAAGATCTTCTTTATTACATTTCAAAGGTAAGATAGAGTTATTGTTTGAACTACGAAAGACAATGGAATTTGTTATAATTTGTTGGAAGTTGTGTAGGGATTGATCACTGCTTTGGTGTTCAAATTGCTAAAAAATGATATAATCCATTTTCAAGCTTGCCTTCCCCAATCATCATCCATGTTAAAAGATCCTGAATAAAACAATAATGATGGATGAATACCAAAAAACAGTTGTGCTTAAGTATCAAATTGCCGGCAGATATTAGATTAAACTTGAAGCTTGGCACAACTAAAACATTCATTAACACCAAGGTATCAGACAACTTCAATGTCCCAATGTGCGTGACAGCAGCATTATTACCATTAGGTAATTTTGCAGAGGCATTAATGTTGCAGTCATAGTGGTCAAGTTTTTAAGAGAACTAGTGTGGTTAACGTGCGTTTCCCGTTAGTTGCATGTTAATTAGTTGTTTAATGTTGAAAATAAATACATGTAAATTTTAGAGAAATTCATTCGTAAATATGAAAGATATTCATAAGTTATTTTGAATGAAGTCACCAGTAATCTATATTCTCTGTATCTTTTTTATTCTCCATATGAAAATTTGGTATTAAATGTATTGAACGTGTAGCCACAAATTTATTCTTAACTAAATATAATCAACGATTAAATGATTTTCCTTTATATTAGGTTGTAAATATTTTAAGAGCTTAAATGAAGAGCTAATTATTCATACTTGGCACATTGTAACTAGTTATTTGTTTAGATTCAANTTTTCCTTTATATTAGGTTGTAAATATTTTAAGAGCTTAAATGAAGAGCTAATTATTCATACTTGGCACATTGTAACTAGTTATTTGTTTAGATTCAAGTTGTTTGTGTTAGGAACCTAATTACATTAGTTTAAAATACTAATGATGAGAACTTTGATTGTTATTTTTGTGTCATTTTTTATCATATAATCTAACTACCAACTAATAAAAACAACATATCCAATCGTCAAAAAGTTAGAGATTGAAAATAATGAGATTTCTATGCAACTTTGCTGAAAAAGATATTGTTAAGTCACAAAAAAAATATCGATATAATATCGACTATAATCATTTATACAAAATACATTCAGATAATTTTTACTAAAAAATGAGATTGAAGTTATGGGTTATATGCAAAAGGTGACATAGAATTAACACTCAACTGGTGCTAGTCTTTTCTTCAAGATGAGCACGAAAATAGAAAGCAGCAATTGGTATGTCCGAAATTCTTAAAGTTGAATCATTGGCTGCAGAGTCTCCAAACTTACGTTTCTTCTTAGCAACTGCATAAATGTGAGAGGCAAATTATTATATACTTTAGAAAANTAGAATTAATAATCAACTGTTTCTAGAGCCTTTTCTCCAAGATGAACACGATAATAGAAATCAGCAATTGGTATGTTCGAAATTCTTAAAGTTGAATCATTGGCTGCAGAGTCTCCAAACTTGCATTTCTTCTTAGCAAATGCATGAATGTAAGAGGCAAATTATTATATACTTAAGAAAAATTGAGCTCTTGGTTTCCTAATTCTAAAATTTGACATCTTAAAATAGAAGATTCTACAACAGAAATAATATTTTTATGATACATGTTTTATAATCAAAGCGGGTACGAATCTAATTTTCAAGTTTTTGAAGATGACTCACTTTGATTGATCCATCAGCATCAAGCATTAAAAGTAATTCAGCAGGAGAGTGAAGCATTCCCTGTTTCAAACCTCAATCACCAACCAGTTAAAGAAAAAAAAACTAAGTAAGACATAAGGGAAGGAGAACCGATAGCTTGTCATATACAAAAGGAAAGTTTCGCCATTGCAAATGAAACTATTATTTAACTTGTACTTAAAAGAGAGACAAGATTGATAGCATTTACAATGTTTTTAATCAAATTCTCTAAAACAAATCGTGCCTATTTAACTAATGGCGAAAGTGAACATAGAAAATGCTATCAATATTGTTGGTAACTATCTCTTTCCAACTCTGAGTAAAGGGTGAGAAACCATGACAAA
This sequence comes from Fraxinus anomala, assembly GCA_903798345.1. Lineage (NCBI taxonomy): Eukaryota > Viridiplantae > Streptophyta > Magnoliopsida > Lamiales > Oleaceae > Fraxinus > Fraxinus anomala. The sequence goes on along the minus strand of CAIGRN010120271.1, from coordinate 227 downwards.
CTTTTACATCTAAATGAAAAAAAAAAAAAATTCCCACATAGAGGCACACTGTGTGCATTGAAGGAACATTGTTTCCACAAGGTATTAAATACATCTTTGGTAACATTTAATTGAAATCATGACATGTAAAACTGGGTGTTAAAACCAATATAGAACACGCATTAAGATTGTTAAAATCATTACCCGATCCAAAAATATGTTCTCTTCATAAGGAGCTCTGCATAGTG
>CAIGRN010120265.1:0-18700 GCA_903798345.1 Fraxinus anomala | reverse complement strand
AATAAAATGTAGAAGAGTAGAATGATATTGAAATGTAGAGAATAGAGTAGAGAATAAGAAATTGATAGTAATAAATTTGGTGGAAAAAATGGATGAATAAATGGGTATTTATAGGGAAAAAATAAAATTGATTTTTTTTTTAAATTTTAATGACCAAACGGTCACTGAATTTTTAATTTTGTACTTTTTTTGAGAGTTACGAGCCGAGCTGGCTCGTGGCTCACATTTTACACGAGCTCGTGGGCTTGCTCGGCGAGGTCGCCAAAATGACAGGCTCGACTCGTACTTGGGCTCGTCCGAGGGCGTCCGACTCGGGCTCGTTTTTGCCGTGCCGAGCTGCCAAGCCGACGAGCTATCTGGCTCGATTGCCACTTCTAAGGTGAGGTCCCAAACTTTACGAGTCTAGGTATAAGGTGTTTTCCTATTTATAGTAATCTTTTAATTATTTTAGACTAATAAATAGAATAATATATACCTTGAAAATTTATAGGAATTTCGTACATATTTTCAAGTTTTCAACAAAAAAATAATTCTCAAACCATAAATACTACAATAACGTAATAATTAAATTAGGCCATTGTTTGGTACCTATTATTTTCAAAATACTTTTTTTTATCTCTTATTTTCAATCACATATTTTTCAATAAAATAATATTAAACGCAAATTCAAATTTTTTCTTTATTTTTCAATAATACATTCTTTAATAAAATACTATTTCAAAATGCATTTTGAACAAAAAATGAGGCTCAAACATGGTCTAGATTTAGATTTGATATATTAATAGGAAAGAAAAATAATGCTATCAAATGCCTAAAAATCAGAAGAAGAATATTGAAAATAAGCCTTCCAATTAACTATCAATAAATATAAATAAAGAGGAGAAAACAAGAACGCCAAATTCTATATCTTAAGACGAAAAAAGAAGATGAAAAAGGCTAAAGACTTCGATTAATAAAGACAACTCTAAACAAATTCACCCTATCAAACATCTACTTGTTTATGGTGTTTGCTTTCATAGACTGGTTGTTTATTTGGGTGTGACCCAAATTCCTCGTTGAAGAAATTGAAAATATCTAATTGAAGTGCACATCAAGAAGAATTCAGTTTGGAATATTATGGAGTCATATGTCAAGTTGAAATTCTATTTTGGAAACCAATTGACTGTGGCGCCTCGACACCCACCTTATCTGTTCCGGTTTTTCGCATTTTTATTTCATTTTTCGTTTGGATTCGATTTTTTGGCATCTTACTTCATCAACAACTCTACTAAGAGGGTTTGAACAACCCCTGCATGTTCCCAATAAATATTAGGCTTTTCTATACAATTTTATAAGTGTGAGAAAATAGATTACTAGAATTATAGGATCCATTGTAATTTTATCTCTTCTCAATTATTTTTTAGTCAATAAAATATTTTAATTTCTCTGCCATATTTTAATTTCTCTTCATTATTTACCATATAACTTCAACATCTCTATCTGGTGGTTTGTTTCATAATAAGTGGTATCAGAGTGATTATGATATCTTGTTTGTTTCATAACAAGTGGTATCAGAGCGTCGGTTCAGCAATTCCGCAAGAGCGCAATGTTTGATTTTTTAGAGATTTTTGTTCTTGATGGCTTCCACGAAATATGAAATTCTGATTTTGGATCGGAGCACTAGATTTTCGTTATGACATGTTAAGATACTTGCAGTACTCGCACAATATGATTTGGACGAGGTGTTGTTGGAAAGTAAAAGATGCCCACAACTTTGACCACAGAGGAAAAATTATGGAATGATAAAAAGGCGGTTTCTCACATTCATCTTCATCTATCGAATGCCATTCTTCAGGAAGTTTTGAAAGAGGTGTTAGCCTTTGCTCTATGGTTGGGGTTGGAACAATTGTGTTACTGATTTTCAAACTCAAGCAAGTTGAACTTCAAGCAGCGTTTATACTCTCATCGAATGGCAGAAGGAGGATTATTGAAAGATTACCTGACTTTATTTAAAGAGATCGTCAATGATTTGGAACTTTGGAAGTAGAGTATGATGAAGAAGATTTTGCTTGATCCTATTGTGTTTGTTACCCGCTTCGTTTTCTTCATTTAGAGACACGATCTGATGAGGTGTATGATATGTTACATTCAAAAGAGAAAATGAAGCATTTGGTTTCTAAGGGGAGAATGTCTGGTTGCTCATGGTGGTTCTAGAAGGGACAGATCGAAGTCTAAGTTCAGTAATCAGATTTGTAACTACTGCAAGAAGAAGGAGAGCATGAAGAAAGATTGTTACAAATTGCAGAATAAAGTCGATATGGGAAGCAATCAGATACTTCAGGCGTAGTAGACCTCGCGGAGAACATTAATGGAGATCTCTTGGCTATTTCTGATGTCGAGTCTAAACTAGAGGATGATTGGATTCTGGATTCAGCGTGTGTGTTTCGTATGTGACCTAATAAGGACTTGTTTACTACATATGAAACTGTTTCAAAAGGTGTCGTGGTTATGGGAAACAATGCATATTGTCGGGTTACTGGAATTGGAATGGCCAGATTGAAGTTATTGAATGGTACAATTAGAACACTTGGCCGGTTCGACGTGTTTCGAATTTGAAGAAGAATCTCATCTCGTTGTCTATCATTGATTCAAAGGGTTACGAGTTCTTTGATGGATGTGGAGTTTTGAAGGTTTGTAAGGGTGCCCAGGTTGTATTGAAGGGAGAGAAAATGTCTTAATTATACATCTTGCAGGGTCATGCAGAATCTAGAAGAGTCAATCAACACATGTTCAGTACCATGGTGGACATTCAGTTTGGTACAAATGCCTTTATGAGCATGTAAAGGGTCAAATTTGAAGAATACTGTTCATATGAGTTCAAAAAATATGGATAATGTCGCTTTGTCACCATTACCTGCGGTAATATTGTATTCAATTGCTAGGAACGGACCTAGTGGAAAAGGGTATGTGGATACTAATTTTGTTGAGCATATTTTAACTAGAGTAGAAGATGTACAATCTAGCAATGTGCTTACTTTAAAAACATTTGAGTTTGATTATGCTTTAGGGTGTGTTACAACCCAATTTGGTAAATTATAAAATATTATGATTTTTGGGAATTTGAGATAATTTTACAAGAGTAGTGCTTGAATTTATTGGAAGGGGTGGAATATTGTGTTTTGTTGGAGAAATTGATTTTTTGGTTATTGTTGAAGAAGCCGTTCATTTCTTGGTGGAATTCGTGTCAAGGTGGAGATTGTTAGAATTTAGGTGTGACCCGAATTTCTCGTTAAAGTAATTGAAGAATTTTAATTGAAGTGTCAAGAAGAATTCAGTTAGAATGCTATTGAGTCCTATGTCAAGTTTAAGTTGTATTTTGAAAGTTTATTGGGAGTCGAAAATTGGTATTGGATTTGAAGAAGAGTTCGGGATGGAGAAAACAATTTTAAAAAAATTCGGGCAGAACACTCGGCACCGCAGTGGAGCCCACCTTACCTGTTGCGGTTTTTCGCGTTTTTCTCTAATTTTCGTTTGGATTCGATTTTTTGACATCTTATTTCATCAATAACTCTACTAAGAGAGTTTGAACGTCCACTGCATGTTCCCTATAAATATTAGGCTTTTCTATACAATTTTATAAGTGTGAGAAAATAGATTACTAGAATTATAGGATCCATTGTAATTTTCTCTCTTCTCTATTATTTTTTAGTCAATAAAATATTTTAATTTCTCTGCCATATTTTTTGTTTTCTTTTATTCTTTTACTTGATCTAATACTTTATTATTTGTCATATAACTTCAACATCTCTATCTGGTGATTTATTTCATAACAAGTGATATCAGATCGATTTTGGTATCTCTCAATTTAGGTAACTTTAATGTGACATTAAATGATATGTAAGTAAAAATTAAAGTGTAAAATATTAACCTCAATAGAGTTATATAACATTACTTAAAATTGTAAGTTTGATCGTTGACGTGACATTGTCAAGTCAACGGTGAACATGATTTATCCTATCCACCATTGGTAGAAGAACATTTCCGATTAACTATAATTCTAAATTCCAATTTTAATTTCTATGGTTTTAGAGTTTATATGTCACTTCACAATTTCCATTATATCTTTGGCAAAAACCAAACGTATCAACCAAGTCTCGAAAGATTCCAATTCAACCTTAAAGAAACCAAACCTCATCACCATGTCCAGGTGCATCTTTGTATGCACAAATTAATGGCTAGCTAATGCATCCAAATATTGACTGAAATTCACAAAACAAAGGCGGGGGGGGGGGGGGTGGGGGGGGGGGGGGGGGGAGATGTCAACCTAAAGGAATCAAAGCTGGGGGTGGGGTGAGTTAACCTTCTCAAACTAGACCTACTATTATTGCACAAGGGTTGCCATTAAATTCGACACTTCTCCAAATCTTGTCTCTGTATAAATACCAGCAGATAGATTGCAATGTTACATGCACAAACAGCATGTATCTATAGAGAGATTGCATGGTATTCATTCTTGAAGTTTCGTATTAAAATATCAACCAGAGTAGTAGCTTGACTAATAGAGTTTTTATTTGATCAATTTTATAGTCCTTTTTATTTATAAGTGTTTGACTGCTAAAGTTGTTTTGATTATACGATTGTGTAAACTCGTACTTGTAACTAAAGTGTGCGTATATTCCTAAATCAAAGAAAGTACAATTTTCATATACTCATGTTCCCCAAAATTCTCATACTCTCTCTAGGAACCCTAGTTCTCTTCTTCCCACTTTCTCATCTAGGACAAAATTTTTGTATGTTACTATGTTCATATTTAAATGATAAGAAATTTTAGCTTAACATATCTCTGCAAGATAATGACTCATTTGAGAATAAAATTTCATGCTAGTTTGAGTTTTATTACATATCGAATGCTATAATCTACGTGGGATTTTACCCATAGGATGAGGATTCAACCATCAAACGTAAACATAATTCAGTTACTGCAGTATATCTCATAAAGATAATATTAAATTTTAAAATTCTAAGTAAATATTATGCGACAGATTAACGAACGAAATTCTATTTCGTTACATCATATGTTACTTTCTGCATGAATAAAACTGAATATTTGTTGAACAGAATTTGCGATGTCTTCAGCAGTAAACCTTGTTTCACCAGTAATCTGTACACGGAAAATAAATATTAATTAAAAAGCAAATATATCCAAACGGAAATTTTTGTAGTAGATATAAAATATTTTCAAAAAATAAATTAATATTTTCAATTATTATGGGAAATAATTTTACCAGACTTTAGCTATGGTTTCTTTTAAACTGAAACCATAAACCGTGTTGTATTTTTTTAAAATCTTTTTTTACATTGAGAAGAAATAAATGCCAAATACAAACTTAAAAGGGAGACCTATAATCGACCTCCTAAAAAACCTATCTACTGCTGATGTGGTAGAAAAATCGTAAGCATGATTCTCTAAATGTATGACTATTTTAGAGAATCATAAACACAGTTCTCTTGCCACGTCAGCAGTTGAAAATTTTTATAGGAAATTAGATCTAATCGACCTCCAAGGAGAACTTATAAAATTGATGGATATAGGGGATCGAGAGCTCAAGATAACAAACCCTAAACTATATTACGTGCCCTCATTGCACTTCTTGTCTTCATTCATTTACGTTGAAAGAATTTGTACCTTGATATTGAAAGAATAGAGAACAGTTTGTTCAATTGTAGTAATGTTGGTGTGAAGAATATTAAGCTGCAAATCTTCAAGTGCAGCTACGGCCTTAATGAGCTGGCCAGGTCTTCTTCTTGATAAAATTTTGATCAGTGCATCAAAACCTAAAACCTTCACTTCAACATCAGCTAAGCATGACTTGCTTTCTGCTGTTTCTTCGCGTAGCCCAGTTTCATATTCGACAAGTTTAACTTGATCATTAAGTGGATCAGGCACCGGAGGAATTAGAAATGGTGGCTGAGGCTGCTGCTGCACCACAAGAGAAGGATCTACAATTGGCCTTTGGCCATCTCCACAGAGTCGTCGCCTCTTTTGGGATTCGAGGCATTGGAGAAGTTGTTCTAATTCTCTCACAAACTCAATGGCTCCACCTATTATCGAAGCTTGATCTCCCTATAGTTACAGAAAACGAAATTATATTTGAATCTTAATGAATCTAAACTTGTGAATAGGTAATTAAAAAATGTCATATTTGATTACCCTTTGGACATAAGAACCAGGCATGAGAGACCTGAGAACTCGAAGATGCTCATTCATTTGCTTTCTCCGGTTTCGTTCGACTGCAATATGTGTCATCCTTTGACTCTCAACTTCTTCACTTGTCTTTGTAGTTCTAGGCCTCTTTCTCTTGTTCTTACCTGATTCAGTAACTGGGCTATTTTCGAGATTTTTGCCAAGGAACCTTAATTGAACTGAGGTATTTTCCTCAACCATATCTTCACCACCTTCTTCCACTGCTTTACCATTACTTTCTTGATTGTCTCCAAGGGCTTGAGGTGCTGCCAGTAGGGACTGACCATCTTGTAATTTCTCGTTTAAAACCAGAAACTTGAGGAAGTAAACCGGATCAATCCCACCTGTAGTTTCTTGATCATCAGAAGTTCTAGCTTGATTTAAGGCCAACTTGGGGCCAAAATCTGCTAGTTGCATCACATCTGCAAAACTCAACTTATCCAACGAAGTCGAACCGCAATAATTAGAGGATTGAAGTGAAGGATTATTAAGCGTATAATCAACCATTTGACAAGTATTATCAGTAGAAGTTTCTCCAATTTGAGGCCTCATCATCTGCTGCTGCTGATGATCTTCAATAGAATAGTCAATTGCAGGAGAATTTCCTGTAGCCTGCAGCAAGAAATTTGGAGATTCATAGCAAAACAACAAGGCCCTAAAATGATGTGTCAATGTAAACACACAAACAATAGAAAAAGGATAAGATTTGGAGCTATATATGTATTACCAAATAATTTCCTTCTTTCTCCATTATATATAAAACCACTGAATTTTACCCAAAAACCCTAATTGAGCTCAATTCATGCACAGTTAAATTTTCAGAATTTGTACTGCTAGGTTCCACCTCCTGAAACATTATCAAACGATAAAAATAAAATTGTTAAAATACATCACTAAAAAACATAAATTTCACTCGAATAGTTTGGTTAAAGGAAAACATAGACGCACACCTATGAATATGAAAAATACACAACTTGTCTTGGATCACACAAGTCAATAATACGGACTAATTAACCCCACGACAAATCTTGTGAGAAAAAAAGTTGAAACCAAGGCGAAAAAGTGGGGTTTTTGGTTATAAGCAAAATATAGATATATAATTGTACAAACCAAGATTACCTGTTGGAACTGGCTATGACTATACATATATACATGCATGATACATGTGGAGGTAGAGGAGCCTTTGGATTAAATTTCCACCTCAAAAGAAATAATTTCAATTTTCACCACCTTTTCATTAATGGGATTCACAGGTTTTCTTTAATATGAATGTAAGTCACAGGTTAGCACCTCCTTTTTCATGACTTTAAATAAATCAAAACGCTCAAGGGTACCTTTTTTGAACTTTGAATCTTGGAATATTGGAGAAAAGTATGTAATTCTAGATTTTGCTTCCACATATTCAAGAATTGTGTTAGATGGATATTTTTATTAGGTACAATTAATGAAATTACTGGTTTTTTTTTTCCCATTTAAATTGGATCTACGAATTGTGTTGAGCCAATCTAATTTTATTTGGACCCAAAGTTGATACACATCTGTCATGTCCTTTTTAGTTTTTTCCTAAAATTAGGTAAAAGATTAGATTTTATATTTAGCTAAATACCCTATTCAACTCCCACTATAAAACGCATAAAATATAAATTCTTTCATCAAAGCATACAACATGAAATACATGTAAATTAAAAAATTCTTGATTATATTTCCTCTCATTTTGGTTTTTTTTGAGTGTTTAGATTTAAAAATTCTTGATTATATTTCTAGCTTTTTGAACCCTGAACCTTCAAACAATCAAAGAAAATTATTTGTATATGAAGAAGTATCCCCTTAAAGATATGTCTACCTGTCTCAAAGTCATTTATTTTTGAAAAAAAATAAATCGTAAGGTAATTATATTCACTTTACAAGTTTATATGTATTTAAGTCTGAAAGTAACGAATTAACAAATTAACGGCTACTAAGTTATCGAATGGTTATTAATTATCCGTTTTTTTTAATTTTGACCAAATGTACGGAATTAATCAATCAAAAGTAATAAGTCACTTTTAATTGTTTCTAGATGGTTAATCAAACAAATCAATTCCCTATGTTTGAATACTGCAGTAATAAAGAAAGCAATAAATAACAAACACCGATATGATGACGGAGAAACTCTAACTTGGTAAAAACTCCGGAACCAAGCTAGTTATCTCAACTATAGACAATGTGTGTTAAGTTCAATTCCAAGCTAGTTCCACTAGCTATTGTAAACTTAAACCCTACAACTCCAAGATCTGCCGCCCGTTCCAGACTCATGATCTGCTACCGTAGATACTATCTAGCCAACCCGTTAGATCTCTCGATCTACTTCCTGTAGCTTCCAAGATCCGTTGTGAATTTCAGATTGATCACAATCTTCTACACATGTCTCTTCCAAATTGATTATCAGGAATCACCCATTCTTGTTCTTCTTTCCGCGCTTTGTACTCCAACATCTCTCAACCTCCAGTAACCTTCCTAAGGATATTTAGAAAGTAAGTATTTTGGATTCTTCAATTTGTTTTCCAAAGTGTGGTTAAATGATCTCAAGAATCAAAATAATTAAACTCAAAGGAGAAATGCGTTCTTGGACCTCTAAAGAATATTATGAGGCAAATGAATAATAATCAACCACCTCCAAAGTTCGTGCATACGTTTGGGTATTTATAGAAGAGGGTAATTAAGTTGAATGGATCGAAAAAATACTTCAAAACAGTAAATTAGGATTTTTGGGATCGACCTGCCGCTCGAGCAAGAAGCTAGCGACAGGCGAGCGACAAGATTTTTTTTGTCACTCAAGCAGTGTCGAGGCGTTAGACTAGCGAAAATGCGGCGCCGTATTTCTCATCTTTTCATGCTCGAACCCTAGACCTCATAACCCAATTTATACAAATTGCACCCTAAGTCATTGACTTTTAAAAGACATTACAAATTAGTCATTTTGTCCACAGAATCGCCAATACAAAAAACCTAACAAACTCCCCCTTTGACATTTTGTGACAAAACTATACAATAACTCAAAAAAAAAATTAAAACAAAATCTAAACTACCCAAACTTCATCAAACTGATGTCTTGGCTAGTTAAGACGTAATACTAATGTTATCCAAACTCCAACAAAACATTAGTATCACAAAAACATAAAAAATTTAACTAACCAAGCATTATGTAATGAAACCAATTAATCTTCCTTACTGTAAACTCTCAATGTTTTTATACAGTAGGCAAATGTATTTATGTCTCTCCCCAACGACCCATCGACATTAAAATGCAAATGTCAAAGCATCCGCTCTCCATTTGTAAATACTCTCCCCCTTTTTGTCACAAATAACGAAGGGATAAAATAAAAAAAACTTTTAACATAAAAAAATGCAGTCGATAGTATGTATAAGTAAAATCAATGTATAGTAAATCTTCCCACATATTTAGTTCAAGTTATCATGGAGTAATTTGTATAAGTGACCTATGTGTGTAAAGTGTCATCAATCTTTTGTAAGCAGGACTCTAAACCTTAATTTTGTGAGAAAGGACGTGCTAAACATCACTGTCAATAAGTATATTCATCTACTTATGAAAGTCAAATCATTTAAGGCACATTAGGACCTTTCAATAAAAACTTATTTTGAATTGATATTTTCTTTTCTCCCCCTGACTTTTTGTATATATATTTTTCTTATTTTAAGCTCATAATTATTTTTCACATCTTAAGTGTAGACTCTTATTCATTAAGTGACTAAAATGACACATATAGCGAGCTTTAGATCGATTAACCCAAATCAGTTGACCATAGGCACTAGGTTATGAAAAACTCCACAAGCTTAATTGCTCGAGTCAAATAGGCTCCAAATAAGAACATAGATATTGAGCTCCCTTTTTTAATTCTATATTTAATTTTTTTAAAACTGTCAAAGATAAACTTGAGATTAGATCTAATATATACGGTCAATTCATGTTCAAAGTCACTTTACTAATATGTGACTGTCATCTCAAATCTCACACACGCAGTAGAATCCCACTAACAATATCATAGTGTGTGTCGTGTAGATGATACATGAAAACACATATATTAAATACTCCATAACTAACCTAAGACAACAATGAAAATTATGTTACAGCTCATCGATTATGCCCATACATGATCACAGCATACAAGTTCAAGAATGTTATATATATCAGACAGTAATAAAAATTTCCATCTCTTTTTGTTTTATATTCGATTTTTCAAAAAAAAAAATTAAAACATGAATGTGCTACACAAAATGTTAAACACACAATAATAAAAACAATTATTCATAAATTTTCTATCTAGAAAACAAATTAAAAAAATATGATTCATGCATAAAAAAATGTCACATAATGATAAGCACGAATATGCACCAAAAATACCTAATCAGTTAAGTATATAAATGATCTTACCTTTAATATCACCGTGATCTATTTCAAAATTTTTCAGATCACTTTTTTTATCCAAAAGTTGCCTAGTGACAGGAATATTCTCAGTCATCTGTGTCCTTACCTTGGTCAATTTAATTACCTGATTAGTAAGGAAGTCAATCTAACCAACATAATCCTGATTCATAGTTTTATTTAAGTTCTGATTTTTATTTCTGTTCAGGAAATAATGACATCTAGGCTTTTTGTGTCTAACTCACCGCAATGAAAATAAGTAGGGATAAACCTAGGACCAGAGGTGTATGATCGTTGATATCTATTCCTAGATTTGCGTGTTTTATGCTGTTTAGTAGGTCTTTGTCCTACAAATACCTTAGTTTTAGGTTCGGGGTTAGGCACATTTTTAAGCTGGTCAAAACTAGGGACAAATGTGGTCTCGGATGTACTAGCAACTTAACATCATTTCATTAAATTCTAGACCTTCCTTATTACCAGCGGGCTTACCCATTCCTAGAATATTATCTAGGTTCATAGAACCACTAGAAAATGAAAGAAGTTGAGATTTAGAATACTCTAGATCGCTTAGAAGATTTTTAACCTGGATTTCTAAGGTTTCCTTTTCAACGGTCAGCTCATTACCTCTCCTAGAGGTCTTCTCAAGCTCACCAGTGAGATTCCTAACCCGAGTATCTAAAGATCCATTCATGGATTTCAACTTACTCAAAGTTGAGGTAGACTCCTGAATGTACACTAAGTGTTTCTTATTTTCCAACTCAAGTTCCGTGACTCTCGTACTTAAGGCTTTATTTTTAGTCAGAATCTTAAGACTCACCTCATACATCTTATCATACACCTCATAGATATCTCCCTCACTATCAGAATTCTCACCACTACTTACGTTCTCAGCCTCCTCACTCCCCTCATCAGATCCATTCTTAATTCTCGTAGTAAAGGTAATATATTTTTCGCTTTCCTCACGAGTTGATTTCTCATTCTGATTGTCCGAGTTAGACTCGTCATCAGTGAGAGTAGCATTCATAGCGTTATTCGAATTTCTCCTACTGCTAGAGCACTAACTCCTAACGTGGCCAAAACCTCGATAGTTATGACATCTCACTAATTGAGATCACCTTCTAGACTTACTGGAATCACCTCGCTGTCTCTCTTTAGGTTTCTGTTTATTCTTAAACATTTTTCGAAATTTTTTAGTAAGGTAAGCTAACTCTTCATCATTATGAGAATCTGAATATGAGGACTCCTTATGACTATTCTTCACAGTGTTTAAGGCCAAAGACTTATCGTTTGTCGGTTTAGCTAATGTCGGCTTATAAATATGGAGAGATCCAACCAACTCTTCAATCTTAATTGAATCTAAGTCCTTGCTCTCATCTATAACTGTGACTTTAGGCCTAAATCTTTCAGGTAAAGATATAAGAATTTTTCTTACAATCTTAGACTCTAGGATTTTCTCTCCTGGGTTGAAACTAGAATTTACTATATCGTTTAAGTTCACATAAAATTCATCAAATGTCCCATCCTCTTACATCCTAATTTCTTCAAATCTAGTGGTCAATATCTGTAACTTAGAGTTCTTAACAGTCTGAGTTCCCTCATGTGTGGTCTATAGAATATCTCAAACTTCTTTGGCTACCTCACACATAGACACTCTCCTAAACTCTTCCTAGGATATCGCAATAAATAAGGCATGTAAGGCTTTACTGTTCCAGTTACATTTATCTAAGTTCGTTCTAATCCAATTAGCAATGGAAGTGAGGATAACTTCATTATTAACTGTAGAACTAGATGCAACCGAACCATTCACAACATTCAGCCATATGTGCTCATCCATATATTTCAAAAGGGCTCTCATCCTAACCTTCTAGTAGGTATAATTACCGACATCAAAATAAGATGGAACAGATAATGAACTACTCATCTAGATAATATGGGTCAAGGAACGAATTTAGGTTCTGATACCAATTGAAAGTTACGAATTAACAAATTAACGGCTACTAAGTTACCGAATGGTTATTAATTATCCCTTTTTAAAAATTTAGACTCAATGTGCAGAATTAATCAATCAAAAGTAACAAGTCACTTTTAATTATTTCTAGATGGTTAATCAAACAAGTCAATTCCCTAAATTGGAATACCATAGTAATAAAGAAAGCAATAAATAACAAACACTGATATGATGACGGAGAAATCCCAACTGGGTAAAAACTCTGGGACCAAGCCAGTTACCTCCACTATAGAAAATGCGTTTTACAGTTCAATTTCAAACTAGTTCAACTAGCTATTGTAAATCCTGCAACTCCAAAATCTGCTATCGTAGATACTCTCTAACCAACATGCTAGATATCTTGATCTACCTACTGTAGCTTCCAAGATTCGTTATGAATTTTAGACTCACAATCTTCTACACACGTCTCTTCCTAGTGGATTCCTAGAAATCACATATTCATGTTCTTCTTCATGCACTTATACTCCAATATCTCTCAATCTCCAGTAATCTCTGAAATTTAACTGAGAAAATACCTTCCTAAGGATATTTATGAAGTATGTGTTTTGGATTCTTCAATTTGATGTTTTCTCAAAGTGTGGTTGATTGATCTCAAGAATCAGAATAATTAAATTCAAAGGAGGAATGTGTTCTTGGATCTTTAAAGAATGTTATAAGGTAAAGGAATAATAATCAACCACCACCAAAGTTCGTGCATAGGTTTGGGTATTTATAGGAGAGGGTAATTAGGTTGAATGAGTTGGAAAAATACTTCAAAACAGCAAATTAGGATTTTTTGGATCGACCTGTCGCTTGAGCAAGAAGCTGGCGACAAACGAGCGACACACTGTCGTTCAAGCAAGATCTCAGCGACGGACAGGTGACACACATTCTGTTTTTGTCGCTCGAGCAGTGTCTAGGCTATAGGCTAGCGAAAATGCGGCGCTGTGTTTCTCTTCTTTTCATGCTCGAACCTTAGACCTCATAACCCAATTTATACAAATTGTATCATAGGTCCTTGACTTTTACAACACTTTACAAATTAGTCATTTTGTTCACAGAATCGCCAATACTAAAAATCTAACAAAGTCCTCAATCTTTGATCATTTTTGTACTCATGTAGTTTATTTTTATCTATAATCTTTCAATAATTAGTGCATCTAATCTCTATTAATTTTAAGTTAACATCAGCAGCGAAGTTTTTCGCTGGTAAGTTGACCAATTATAGAATTTCCACAGTTAAATAGAGTAATAAAAATATTACCTCAAGAGTATTTAGTTTATAATTAAGAACAGATTTTCAAATATAAATATTAAAGAGATAAATATTTTAATAGATATAATTCATGGATGAAATTTAAAAATATATTAAATACTAACTACAAAATAAAATAACAATTAAAACAAACTAATAGAACAAATTAAACAAATAATAAATTTATGTTCGTTGTACCAGTATATTCTACTTCAATGATCAACGAACAAATAACCATCAGTGATTCGATAATTGTTGACAGGGGTACGTTTGGTAATTTTCAATATTGCTGACAGAATAAATGACGACTGCTCCATCTTCTTCTTCTTCGCATTATTATTATTATTATTATTATTATTATTATTCATGATAAAAACAGTTTCAGAGATTTAACTTAAAAGACTCTTAAGTTGCTTGAGTCGTTTGTTATATTTTAATTTGAATTATTACAAAAGTAACTCAGTTATTGCTATGGAAAACATTTTGATCGGTAAATAAACAAGAAAAAATGACAATTAGCACTCCAGTGAAGCTGTTGAAAGAATTGGACAAGACACTCTATCGCTTCAGTGGCAACGATGAACAGAAATATTAGTATGACAAGGATTTTAGAATAAATAATTATGAGATAAAGTGCACAAATTGTGATGAACAGAAAAGGTTGATACAATAATTGATATAACAGAAATCCAAAAGAGATGCATATAACAATGGCAGAGCACGACTTATCAACAATGTTCTAAAAAGCTTAGGGGCCGTTCTCTTTGGCCGTTTTGGGTCGTTTTCTGTTTTCGATTTTTCAAAACAGTGAAAACGCGTTCTCTTTCCTATTTTCGAAAACGCGTTTTTGAAAACGAAAAAAAATTTGTACACAAAACAATAAAATCNGTCGTTTTCTGTTTTCGATTTTTCAAAACAGTGAAAACGCGTTCTCTTTCCTATTTTCGAAAACGCGTTTTTGAAAACGAAAAAAAAATTTGTACACAAAACGATAAAATCATCGTTTTGGACGTTTTTAAGCCAATCCCACGAAAAACTTGAAAACAAGGGAAACAAACTTTTAAACAAGGGAAACAAGGGACATAGAGAAAGAGAAAGAGAGAGAGAGAAGATGAGAGAAAGAGAACACGTTTTCCTTTTTTTTTTATTTTTGAAAACAATTTTTGAAAATGTAAAAAAGAACACATTTTTAACAATCTCAAAATACACCCCAAAACACAAAACTCAAAATGAATTCAAAACTCAAAACACAAAACTGAAACACAAAGAGAACAGCCCCTTAAAAATTGGATAGCCGTAAAAGTAAAATTTCAAATTTTATAAGCCTGGATGAGGTCTAAATGTAAAAACACGTTTTCTTAATTTTAATATTATATTAAAATTTTAATGATTTTAAAAATTATTTAATAATTAAAATAATACATATCAATAATCTAAAATTGTAAATTCCTCCAATGTTTACTTATTAATTTCTACAATTAATCAATTATATAATTTTCAAGTTTTCGAAATCTAAAATTTAAACTATTTTCCATATTATTGTGATTAAGTTTTAGTTATCTGCAAAAATAAATAAATAAATAAATATCAGAACTCTATATCTTTATTATGGCAATAGAAGTTCAATATTTAGATATAATATATTTAGATATAATAAAAATGCCCAACCCTAGTAACATATAATATTACTTTTCAATTTCAATGTTATGTGGTTTTGTGTCAATTTGATATTAATGTATATATGTCTGTATTTTATTTTTTTTATTTTTTTTGGTAGATGTAGATAAAATCAATATCTTCACGACTTCATCTATTATGGTGAAAAAAAAAAATTTCTAATACATAGATTTTAAAATAATCGAAATCGTTGCACATAAAATGCACCTACAATGAACTTGAGGGTATAGCATTTTTGTATTAGACAAGAATTAAGATTTTGTATTAGAAAATATTCTTTGTCGCTTTTTAATTAAAATGTCATACACTGCGTAATTTGAGTTTTTCTGACGGAACATTGTTTGCCAATGTTACAATGTAGTTATAAGAATTCCTTCAATTTATATTTAGCTGTTAGTTTTATTTTTTTATTGTGTTAGATGTGATTATGATTCTATATTATAAAGTGACAAGATGTGTCGCTTTTAAGGAAAATGTCGCACATTGTAATTTGACTTTTTTTAATGGCATATTCATTTTGCTTCTCCCGATCATCGAGTTCCAACTCAACTCCTTTTTGTGACACCAACCTTTCACTACATTTCGTTCTTTGTATATACCATTGCTTGATTGGATACGCCCAATAAGTCCGACTTTCCTAAATTCCCACTATAGACCCCTAACTAAGCTTATGTTCATTTATTAAAAAAAAAATCTCATATTGTTTTGATCCTTCAGTAAAAAATCATATACCGTATTTTTTGACCAAATAAAAATTTAAGCGTATTTTTCATTATTTAAGAAAACGAGTGTCTAGGATGACTTTAGTCTTGCTTTATTCTTACCTAAAAATGTTATTTGTTTATGGGATTTGAATGATCGAATGAAAGGTCGGGGTTTTGTTTCCGATGATTTTGGTATGTTTGGGAAGTCATTTTTAGGTAAGAATAATGTTATTTAACACCAGACTATGTGACATTATATGATAGATTCAATTAAATGTTAAATTATGTGATTTATTTAATTAAACATTACATTCAAAGACAATTTAGTGCTACTTAGATTTGTATTATAATACTAGTGGTATTAAATAATATTACTATACTCTATTGAAACATTTCCCAGTGTTTATTTTTCTAAAAATCTCCGTCCTTGTAACAACTTCTTCGTAGTTCACAACTCCGCTATCCTCTGATGCTTCAATAAGTTATTTTCTAAATTTTATCTTATGAAAAGGCACGAGATTTGAAGATACAATATTTATCGTCCAAGACGTGCAAAAGCTTTAGCTCTATCTTTATTTGTTTCTGCTGGTCCGACTGGTTGAGCCCTTTTGTCCTTCGTCTAAAAATAGCTAACGATGAGTTTATTTATTTATTTAGTAGAATTGGATTACAAATGAACTTTCAGCCAGTAATATTAAAATAAATTTAATTCAACGATGAAGATTTCCAATATAATACTACACATAAGAAATTGTATCAATAATAAAATCATCATAAAAACCACTTATTTTTCATTAATATTATAAATAAAAATTAAATTATAGAAAGATATCTTAAGTGATAGAAAGAGTATTCCGTCACTAATTTATTGAAAATTTTAGAAAGAATGTACATTGGTCGACAACTTATTAAAAGAAAAAGTTTTATCAGTGTGACTGTGATCATCCACGGTTTCTCAAGCAGTTGTTTTGGCATCAATTGGGCTGGCTTCATTATTTTCTAGCAAAATCACTTTCCTCATGCAAATTCTAGAGAATTGGTGTGATGGTAGTGGTGCAAATGGTGGTAAGAGCTAATGGTGGTGAAGTGATGAGATGGCGCAGCGTTCAATTGGTATCGGTGGGGTGAAAGGAAAAGCATTTGTAATCAATAAATAATATGTAATCAATAAATTAGATAATTTTTTACCAATAATTAATATGTGATCTAAAAAAATGTGCGATTGCAATTAATTTTGTAATTATAACTCACAATTTGTGTTTTTATGATTGTAGTCATAATTGTGTATTATTGTGACCTTTAACTTGTTATTGTGATCTTGACCTATTATTAAATGGTCACAAATGTAACCATCTAATTTTTGAAAATTTTATTTATATGTTTCTTATTTTTTTCGAAAGTTTATCTTTAAACCTTTATAAATTAAAATGTCACGTGATATGTTATGATTTAATGGGTTTGGGCCGGTTGTACAGAGGGATAGCAATTTGGGCCAAATGTTGGGCTTTAGCTTTGGGTCTTTCAAGAGCCCAATCGTTTGAGGTCTTCAGGATTCAAGCCTTGGCCCATTCTAGTTATGATAATTTATGTGTTGATGGGCCTCCCAACTGGTCTTAGTCTTCTCCTTTTTTTGAGGAAATTACACCCACACATGTATTTAAAATTTTCAATTCAAAAATCAGGTTTGGAGTTTATTTATATAAAAATCAGGTATCTCACCTAAACCCTAAAATTAAAAAATCATCATCTCCTTCTCCCTCATCTCTCGCCTCCCTCAACTCTCGCCTCTCTCTTATTCCCCTCTCTCTTTATCGTCTCTCTCTCGGTGCTGATGAAGTTCTACTACGATTCGATGGTTGACGGTGGTTGTGGCGGTGGTCGCTTAGCCGATCGCGACGCTGCTGTCCTTTTTTCTTTTTTGGGTCGCGATTTTTGTGGTGATTTTGGGTCTCGATTTCGGTGGTGGTGGTTGTGGCGATGGTGGTGGTGGTGGCTATGTGTGCGATCAACTGCAATGTGGTGGTGGCTGTGGCGGTGGTAGTTGTGTGTGCTATCTGTTGTGATTTGGTGATTGGAGATGGCGGTGGCGGTGGCTGAGGCGATGGCTGTGGGTGAGATCTGCTGCGATTTGGTGGTCGGCGGTGATTGGTACAGGCGGCGGTGGTGGTGGTTGTTGGGGGATGGTGTTGGTGGTGGCGGCGGCGGTGGTTTATGTGGTGAGGTTGTTTTTTGTTGGTGGTGTCGAGGTCGTTTTCTGGTGATGGTTGTGAGGTCATTTTCATTGGGTGGGCGGCGGTGGTGGTTGTTGGGGGTGTTGGCGGCGGCGGCGGCGGTTTATGTGGTGTTGGCGATGGTGGTGGTGGTGGTGTGTTTCTATGATGTTGGCGGCAGAGACGACGGTTGTGTTGTTGGTTGGTGTGTGACCAATAAA
>CAIGRN010120262.1:0-13559 GCA_903798345.1 Fraxinus anomala | reverse complement strand
CTTTCGGTGTCGGCCGGAGATTTTGAGCACTTGCAGTTGGAGTGGGAGAAAAGTCCTATCAATTAATTATAAGAAAATAAGACTTTTTCATTAAAAAAAATGTAGAATTAAAGTCAATAAATAATTTTAAATTCATATTTTATGAGTTCCACCGTGGATGGATGGAAAAATTTTGTGTCGGGGGGCCAATCAAATTTGTAAGAAATATATAAAACATAAAAGTATTTGATATTTTTATAAAAAACATAAAAAACAGTCTCATTCTTAACATTCTCGATATTAGTTTCAACCATAACATCTCCAAAATTAATTTAGCCCATATTTAACCTCATTTAAAATTATAATTCATTTTTCTTTCTTTTCTTATCAATCATACATTCTCCTAATAAAATAATATTATACGTAATCCTAAAATAAATTATTTTTAAACCACACATTTTTGAAAAAAAAAACACTATTTCAACCATTAAAATTTTAAATAATTGGGGCTAAACGGAGGCTAATTTCATTAGTTTCTTCCTCGACATTTATTTCATTACCAAGTTCATTATTGCTGTCATCTCCAACATCATTTTCATCCGTTTTTCTCAAAAATTACTTTCATTAATATTTTGCTCATCATAATAAAATACATATTTACGTTTAAAAATTTGTTCATAATTAATAATCATTTCAAGTAATAGGATGGACAAATATTCAACCAATATTTAATACTAATAATCAATTCAAACAAACACAATTTAATAAATGTAACTCAAATTTGATATAATCGTTGTAGACTCATTTTATATACACAATTTAAAAATTATTCTATATAAAATAAATCATTTCAAATCAATTTGACACAATTCAATATACAAAATTTAAAAATCATTCGTAAACATAAATCGGACAAAATGAGCCTATGTTTGGTCTCCATTTTTTCAAAAACTCATTTTCAACTACGCATTCTCTCATAAAATATTTTTACACGTAAATTAAAAAAAAAAATCTTACTTTTAACCACACACTACTACAAAATGCACCTGGGCACAAAAATGGGGCTCAAATTGGGGTTTTCAAATTCATTTTCTCTACCACTTTAAATTTTATTAAAAAATAAAAAAATTGAAATTATAAGTTCTTGTCGTCTACCTATTAGTCACCTTTGAATTTTCAAAGACAACGTGACTTAAGTTGACCATGTCTGGAGGTCCGGCAAGTGAATGTGGCGCCAAAATTACAGTGGCAAATGAGATCGGCAGTGTCGTAATGACAGTGACTTTGCAGTGTTGGGGAAATTATACACAAATTTTGAAGAATTAGTACGATTAGAATATTGATAATAGGAATGAGGGAGAGTCTCAAGAGAGAGAGAGAGAGAGAAAATGTTGGATCTGATGTGATTTTGACAAAAACAAAAACAAAATTTCCCAAAAGTTGGGGGCAACTGTCAAGTGAACCCCCCTTCCCTTCGCCAGTGGATCTCTTAATTTTTCAATTATATATTTAATAAGCTTTTATCAAAATTTATTAAAAATCTAATTTAATTTCCACAAAATATGGGTGCAATAAAATTAATAAATTTTGAAGTACGAAAAATTAGGACATGTAATGTGAAAACAATTTCACAACCTTTAGGCTCCAAGGGCATAATTCCCTAACATATTTAAATATGTGAGATTGGGTCCCACTTGACTAAAAATGTCAAGAGAAAATCGCATGGGAGCCCTCCAACTTTGATTATGGGAAAGTTATCTACAATTTTAAATATCTACTACAAATTCTCATCACGTAGAGATCTAATCTTACCACAGTAAATAGGTTGAGGAGTCAATATTTCATACTACTCGAAAGATTGGAGAGCTATTTATAAATTTTCCTTTTAAAACAAAAGTTTTTTACACTGTGAACTTAAAAAAAATGTAAGTTAAATCGAGTTCTATGAAAAAAAAACATTATAATAAAAAGTATTATTTACTTTTAATCTACATGTCGTAATCTCAACCCCAATGCACATCATAAATAATGCAGACGCCCATTGATTTGAAAAAAAATTGCTCTCGAAATCAATGGAAAGGATATTTACATCCCACACATTGTCAAATTTATTGTACAAATTCACTGTACAAGCAGATTAATTCTTTATTATTTTAGCTTACAGGCATTGCATTGTTAAAATTTTTAAAATTAAATAAATAAGGAAATACATTGAGATTGGTTAAGGCTATCAATTGATTGGATTTTGGGTCTCAGTCCAGTGACCCAAATAAGATTTGAATCCGATAATCCGTTAACTCAATGAAGCAAATATAAATATATATCATTCCGATCCGATTTGTTATAATAATATAATATATTTATTATTGCAAAATTTATTACATATAGTTTTTTTTTTTCATTTTGAAACTTGAATTATACTTTACACATAATTTTAAAATAATAAAATTATATAGTATTGTTAATTGAAATATATGGAGAGTTTTTAATTTTTTTATTAATTAAAATAAAACTAAAAAATAATTAATTTATTTTATATATTAAACAATCAAAGGGCCAATAGTTGGAGTTGCTTTTATTGTACCCAACTTCTCACTTCCCACCTCCTTTCCCAACTTCTCACTTCCCACCTCCAACCTTGGATGCTCACTAGAATATCATAGGAATTACAATCTAAAAATAGGTGGGCCAAGAATCGATTAAAAAATTAATTTCAAGTCTTTTAACTCAAGGGTTTAGAGGTTGACTAATATAAAATTTTCATCTTCTTAATTGCTTCAATTTTGGATTGGATTATTGGATCAAATATTCGATAACATAGTCAATCGAATATGAATTTAACAATTAAATATTCATTGAATTATCAGATCGGATAATTATTCTTATTGTATTGAATATGGACAAATCTAATATATATTCGATCCATTTACGGTCCTAATATTGGTGCAATCAATTGATCTAATTCACATGATCTCAATAGATCTCAAATTTATGAGAAAATACTACAACCCTAAAACTCACTAATCAATCAATATTAATACTATTCGATCATAGTAAAAATAGCTCTATTTGTTACTCAATTTTAGCTGCCTGTATCTACCTAAGGGATTTTTCCTTATAAATTGTGACAGCATTCAGACTTATTCGGGTGGTAAACCAATATGGAAGGCTGCCACTTTTAAGGATTAGTCGGACGAAACTCGGACATCTGAGTCATAAAAAGGGGGGGCGGGGGGGATTTTCTTTCTTTTAAGGGATCATCAGAATCATAATGTGAGAAAAGACTCTATAAGATGCTCTCCGAACAATCCACCCTTGTCGGAAGTCATACTTTCCTCCGAAAAGCACCGCAAAGCCCAACATCACTATCTAATCATTTTAAAATGGTGCTATATGTGGAAAACACGATCAAAAATCATTTAAGCTATATCAATTTCCATGACCGCAGTCTGTGGGTCCTCGAAACACTATTTCAACCATTAAAATTTTAAATAATTGGGGCTAAACGGAGGCTAATTTCATTAGTTTCTTCCTCGACATTTATTTCATTACCAAGTTCATTATTGCTTTCACCTCCAACATCATTTTCATCCGTTTTTCTCAAAAATTACTTTCATTAATATTTTGCTCATCATAATAAAATACATATTTACGTTTAAAAATTTGTTCATAATTAATAATCATTTCAAGTAATAGGATGGACAAATATTCAACCAATATTTAATACTAATAATCAATTCAAACAAACACAATTTAATAAATGTAACTCAAATTTGATATAATCGTTGTAGACTCATTTTATATACACAATTTAAAAATTATTCTATATAAAATAAATCATTTCAAATCAATTTGACACAATTCAATATACAAAATTTAAAAATCATTTGTAAACATAAATCGGACAAAATGAGCCTATGTTTGGTCTCCATTTTTTCAAAAACTCATTTTCAACTACGCATTCACTCATAAAATATTTTTACACGTAAATTAAAAAAAAATCTTACTTTTAACCACACACTATTACAAAATGCACTTGGGCACAAAAATGGGGCTCAAATTGGGGTTTTCAAATTCATTTTGTCTACCACTTTATATTTTATTAAAAAAAAAATTGAAATTATAAGTTCTTGTCGTCGACCTATTAGTCACCTTTTAATTTTCAAAGACAACATGACTAAAGTTGACCGTGTCTGGAGGTCCGGCAAGTGAATGTGGCGCCAAAATTACAGTGGCAAATGAGATCAGCGGTGTCGTAATGACAGTGACTTTGCAGTGTTGGGGAAATTATACACAAATTTTGAAGAATTAGTACGATTAGAATCTTGATAATAGGAATGAGGGAGAGTCTCAAGAGAGTGAGAGAAAATGTTGGATTTGTTGTGATTTTGACAAAAACACAAAAAACAAAAAACAAAATTTCCCAAAAGTTGGGGGCAACTGACAAGTGAACCCCCCTTCCTTTCACAAGTGGATCTCTTAATTTCCCAAAAGTTGGGGGCAACTATCAAGTGAACCCCCCTTCCTTTCACAAGTGGATCTCTTAATTTTTCAATTATATATTTCATAAGTTTTTATCAAAATTTACTAAAAATGTAATTTAATACCCACAAAATATGGGCGCAGTAAAATTAATAAATTTTGAAGTGCGAAAAATTAGGACATGTAATGTGAAAACAATTTCACAACCTTTAGGCTCCAAGGGCATAATTCCCTAACATATTTAAATATGTGAGATTGGGTCCCATTTGACTAAAAATGACAAGAGAAAATCGCATGGGAGCCCTCCAACTTTGATTACGGGAAAGTTATCTACAATTTTAAATATCTATTACAAATTCTCATCACGTAGAGATCCAATCTTACCACAGTAAATAGGTTGAGGAGTCAATATTTCATACTACTCGAAAGATTGGAGAGCTATTTATAAATTTTCCTTTTAAAACAAAAGTTTTTTTCACACCGTGAACTTAAAAAAATGTAAGTTAAATCGAGTTCTACGGAAAAAAAACATTATAATAAAAAGTATTATTTACTTTTAACCTACGTGCCGTAATCTCAACCCCAATGCACATCATAAATAATGTAGACGCCCATTGATTTGAAAAAAAAAATTGTTCTCGAAATCAATGGAAATGATATTTACATCCCACACATTGTCAAATTTATTGTACAAATTCACTGTACAAGCAGATTAATTCTTTATTATTTTAGCTTACAGACATTGCATTGTTAAATTTTTGAAAATTAAATAAATAAGGAAATACATTGAGATTGGTTAATGCTATCAATTGATTGGATTTTGGGTCTCAGTCCAGTGACCCAAACAAGATTTGAATCCGATAATCCGTTAACTCAATGAAGCAAATATGAATATATGTCTGTCCGATCCGATTTGTTATAATAATATAATATATTTATTATTGCAAAATTTATGACATATAATTTAATTTAATTTAATTTTTTTCATTTTGAAACTTGAATTATACTTTACACATAATTTTAAAATAATAAAATTATATAGTATTGTTAATTGAAATATATGGAGAGTTTTTAATTTTTTTATTAATTAAAATAAGATTAAAAAATAATTAATTTATTTTATATATTAAACAATCAAAGGGCCAATAGTTGGAGTTGCTTTTATTGTTCCCAACTTCTCACTTCCCACCTCCTACCTTGGATGCTCACTAGAATATCATAGGAATTACAATCTAAAAATAGGTGGGCCAAGAATCGAGTAAAAAATTAATTTCAAGTCTTTCAACTCAAGGGTTTAGAGGTTGACTAATATAAAATTTTCATCTTCTTAATTTCTTCAATTTTAGATTGGATTATTGGATCAAATATTCAATAACATAACCAATCGAATATGAATTTAACAATTAAATATTCATTGAATTATCATATCGGATAATTATTCTTATTGGCTTGAATATGGACAGATCTAATATATATCTGATCCATTTACGGTCCTAATATTGGTGCAATCAATCGATCTAATTCACATGATCTCAATAGATCTCAAATTTATGAGAAAATACTACAACCCTAAAACTCACTAATCAATCAATATTAATACTATTCGATCATAGTAAAAATAGCTCTATTTGTTACTCAATTTTAGTTGCCTGTATCTACCTAAGGGATTTTTCCTTATAAGTTGTGACAACATTCGGACTTATTCGGATGGTAAACCAAGGTGGAAGGCTGCCACTTTTTAGGATTAGTCGGATGAAACTCGGACATCTGAGTCATAAAAAGGGGGGGAGGGGGGATTTTCTTTCTTTTAAGGGATCATCAGAATCATAATGTGAGAAAAGACTATAAGATGCTCTCCGAACAATCCACCCTTGTCGGAAGTCATACTTTCCTCTGAAAAGCACCGCAAAGCCCAACATCACTATCTAATCATTTTAAAATGGTGCTATATGTGGAAAACACGATCAAAAATCATTTAAGCAATATCAATTTCCATGACCGCAGTCTGTGGGTCCTCGAAATCACAGTATTTGGGATCTTTGCCTTCAAGAAACATAATCAGCCACGGCAAACATCTCAAGCCTCCTTCACAAACAAAGGCAATATAAAATCGACAATAGCAACATCGACCATTGTCTAAATCAGATTTTTTTTTCAGAGAGTCAACATATTTGAAACTGGTCCCAAACTCACATCTATGACCCCACTGTTACAGCGACAATGCAATCCACTCGAACTCGAGTGACCAACAAGATCTAAACATTATTAATAGGTTTCAAGCCCTTCTACCACTTGGGGCAAAGGTGGGAAGTTCGATGTTATAGGTTAGACTTCGTTACATGTGGAGTCAAAAAACGATCTGAAACCTATCCGTGAATAAATGTCTGTCTATCGAATGCAATGCATGTCGAAGTAATCTAGTTGTCACTTGATAAGTTGTTTTACATGCTTATTCGTGCTTTTAAATTTAACAAGTAATTGCTAATTGAATTAATTTATAAATTTCTCGTAGTTAAATTTTATAGTTAAACATAAAGACCTTCATTTATTAAAAAAAACAACTACATTGTTATGAAAAGAGAGAAAAATAGAAGAGAATATAAGAGCCAACACTCAAGTGTTTATTTTATTGAAAATCAAGACATGTATTTATAGGGTCTAAAATAATAGTTACAATTAGAATAAAATAGACCGTTGAATTAGATAAGACTTATCTAAATATCTTGATAATATTAAATAATCATAAAAAAAATTATCTCATTATTTTACAGCACTCCCCCTTTGATGATTATTTGCATAATAATTGTCTCATTAAAAACTTTGTTTGATAAAAATTCAGTGAAAAAAAATCAAACTGAGGAAAAAAATGAGTATAGTAATTGTAAATATTTTGGAGTATAAAGAAAATGATATCTCATTAAAATCTTATCAAAAAAATTCAGTAGAACAAAACTTGATTGAAGGAAAAAGAGTAGAGCTACTTTCTCTTATGAAAATTACTGAAGAGCTTTGAGTTGACGCCTTTCAATCTTGTAAACCAATTTCTTGAATATAGACGTTGACGGTGCTTTTGTGAATAAATTAGCCACATTGTCATTTGAGCGAATTTGTTGAATATCAATATCGCCATTTTTCGAAAGCTTATGTGTATATAAAAGAATTTTGAAGCAATCGTCTGTCACCTTTGATATAACCTCATTTATATTGTGCAGTTCAAGCAACATTGTTTTCATACAAAATTGTTGGACTATCTTTTATTGAAGTTAATCCGCATGATACTTGGATATCATCGATCATGTTCCTTAACCATACACATTCTCGACCTGCTTCGTGGATTGTTATAATTTCAGAATGATTTGAGAATGTTGGTATCAATGATTGCTTCATAGATCTCTATGATATAGTTGTTCCTCCACGTATAAACACGTATTCTATTTTTGATTTAGCTTTACGTGGATTAGAGAGATTAGATGCATCTACATATCCCACTAAAGCAGATCCCGAATTTTGAGAATAAAATAATCACAAATCAATAGTACATTTCAGGTAACGAAAAATGTGTTTAATACTATTCCAATGTTTTGGAGTTGGTGTAGAACTATATCTTGCAAGAAAATTTACAAAAAAAGTTATGTTAGGTCGAGTGCAGTTTGCAAGATAGGTTAACGCTCCAATTGTACTAAAATATAGTACTTCAGGACCAATAACTTTTTCTCCATCTTCAAGTGAACAAAATAGATCTTTTTTCACTTCAAATGACCGAATAATCATATGTGATGCTAATGGATGTGTATTATTCATATAAAAATATTTTAAGTCTTTTTTTGTATATGTAAATTGACGATCAAATAATACTTTTGGGAAATGTTCAATCTGCAACCCGAGACAAGATTTGATTTTTCCCAAATCCTTCATCTCAAATTCATTTTTCAAATAATCTGCAATTTTATTGAGCTATTCAAGAGTTCCAATTAAATGTAAATCATCAACATAAACTGCGATAATTACAAATCCAATAGTTATTTTCTTTATGAAAACACATGGACAAATATCGTCATTTTCATAACCCTCCTTCGACAAATATCCGCTAAGGCGATTATACCACGTGTGTCCGAATTGTTTCGATCCATATAATAATCTTTGCAATTTAATTGAGAACATGGTTCTCAAGCATGTATCGTTTATTTCGGGCACTTTAAGTCATTCAGAGACTTTCATATGTATGTCATTATCAAGTGAACCATACAAATATCTAGTTACTATATCCATAAGGAGCATATCAAGCATTTGTGACACAATCAAACTAATTAAAAATCTAAAAGTAATTAATTTCAAGTTTTTGTGAGAAACCTTGTGCTACGAGTCGGGTTTTGTACATTGTAATTTCATTATTTTCATTTCTCTATCATATTAAAATTCATTTGTATCTTACTTGGCTAACATTTTTAAGTGTTCGAACTACGCGTCCAAATACCTTCTGTTTCTCTAAGGAATTTAATTCTGTCTGTATATCTTCTTTCCATTTTGACTAATTATTTCTATGTTGACAATCTTTAATAAATTGTGGTTCGGAATTTTCATTTTGCATAATATTAAGAGTCACGTTAAAAGCGAAAATATCGTCTATAACAATATTATTTCGTTCTTATAATTTATAAGATAACATATAATTTATTTAAATTTCATTATTTTCGGACACTTGTGATTAATCGGGAATTATATTTTCAATATTTGATCGATCACTATTTTCTAATGTTACATCTTTTGAGGTTTTTAGTTGATTTTTTCTTGCACTTTTCTTTTTCGAGGTACATAATCTTTTAAACCAACTGATCGACCACGTTTATGGCGTATTTAAAATTCATTTGCTATAGCAGATTGTCCTGCACANTAATGTTACATCTTTTGAGGTTTTTAGTTGATTTTTTCTTGCACTTTTCTTTTTCGAGGTACATAATCTTTTAAACCAACTGATCGACCACGTTTATGGCGTATTTAAAATTCATTTGCTATAGCAGATTGTCCTGCACATATATCAATTTTTGCTAGAACATTTTCCGCGGATATATATAACTTTGTCACTTTTCTCGTGTCAACAAATATATCTGGTAATTGATTTTCAACTATTTGCAAATAAATGATTTTTTTCAACCTCTTGCTCACATTGATTGTTGTGGGGGATCAAAGTGAGATAGAGTTGTTTAATTTCAATAAATTTTACATTATTTTTCAGGATATAGTTTTTCACCTCCCAAAGTTGGGAAAATCTTTTAATCAAAATGACACTTTGCAAAATGTATAGTAAATAAATCACCCGTTAAATGTTCAAGATACCTAATAATGGATGGTAAATCAAAACCTACATAAATCCTAAGTTTTCCTTGGAGACCAATTTTAGTATGTTGTGGGAGTGAAATATGGACTTGGACAGTACAACAAAAAATTCGTAGATGAAAAATATTATGTTCATTACCAAATGTCAGTTGCAAAAATGAATATTGATAATAGTCAGTTGGTCTAATACAGACCAATGACGCAATATGTAATATGACATGACCCTAAATAGAAGTTGAGAGTTTTGTTTTCATAAGTAATTGTCTAGTAATAAGTTGTGGTCGTTTAATAAACGAGTCAGATAAACCATTTTTTGTATGGACATGCGTAACTGAATGTTCAATAATAATTCCATTGGCATGCAACAATTATCGAATGCTTGTGATATAAATTCATCAGTATTGTCAAGACGAATAGTCTTGATTGAGTAATCGAAAAATTGCGCTCGTAATGTTATTATTTGAGCAAGTAGTCTAACAAAAGATACATTTTTAGTGGAAAGTATGCAAATTAATATAACATAATGATTTAAAAATTCAATTAGTAAATTTTTAAAAAAATTGTATTCCTATTTAGATTGGAGAAACATTTCCATTGGAGTAAAACTATCACATAATATATGTAGTAGTACAATTACAAATGATCTCGATATTCCGATAAATTTCATACTGTGAAGTAGAAATGAAAATGTTAAAAATAATCTTGATAATTGACATATTTGTAATATTTGTAATGTTACTATTTATGTTTTAATATGAAATTTTATACTAATATTTATGATTTAACTTATTGGATATATGTTAATTTTTTTTTTCTTAAACCGTGGTTTAAAATGAACTAAATAGAAAAGTGATTTGGATTTGTTTGGTTTAGAAATTGAAGTGGCTTGATTTGAAAATTTGTCACAAATCGTCCAAATTAAACCGTGTTCACCCCTACGTCTAGCAAGCAAATAAAATGAAATAATGAATCAAATATTTTGAAATATACGGAATAATAATAATATTCAATAAATTGTATGATTTTCCTATTTAAAAAATATTTTTTTATTTTAGTGTATCTAATAATGACCACTTGGTTCAGCCAAATACCCGTCCATTAGCTCAACCAGTGTCTCGATAACTCAGTGCTTTTCTGATACATATGGATCAAAGTACTACCAAAATGCAACATTTTCAAGGTTTAGTACTAAAGTGAAATATGCATTAAAAGATTAGGGACCTCATTTCTCCAGCCGACGTACACAACTATATAGCCACCACATTTTCCCAAGAAACCCTAAACCTCCTATCACACAATCTACACACTCTGCTTGCGCCCAGTCGGCTTCTCACACTCTTTACAGGTAATCCGTTTATCTTCTATTTTTTCTAGCAAATCTTTTCTGATCTATTTCTTATGTATCTGTATTGACGATTATAATTGCTTATTGGGTTTGTACGTTTGTTATTGTCATAAAATTTTTGTAGGCTTCAAAAAGTTTTTGGTTTATTTGTTGATTTTCAGATTGATTTCGTTATAAAGGGTGAACAATTTGCTACTGTGAAGCCATGGCTCTGGTGAGTATTTCTAGTTTCTCGATTATTATTTTTTTCAACAGAATTTTGTATTATTTGACAGATCTGTGCGTGGTTTTTTTTTTTTGTAAAATCATGTATTTTTCTGTACGTAAGTTTGAAAAGAGTAGTTTATATATATATGAAAGTCTGTAAATCGATGTGTGTTTCTTCATTGAGTTGAATAAGAAATTCCAGTAATATGATTGGTTTTAATGGAATTCAGCATTGTTAATTATAGTTATTGTGTAGATTTTAAATATTTTGTAGATGTGTTAAGAAGATCTATCGGCGACACATAAGAAAAGATTGAAATATAAGTATGTGAACTTATGATGGATCCTTCAGTTGAAATTTTAAAACTTGTAAATTTGTAATCTTCACAATTCTTCTTAATTCGGCGAAGGCTTTTTTTACTTATTCTTTATGGTGTATTTTGTGTGTTTGGCGTGATCCAGCACCCAAGGCCAATGAGAGATTGTAGGATAGTGGCTTTTACATTGATATGCTTCTTATGCATTTTGAAATATTATTTCAATAAAAGAGTTGACTTCTTAAATTTAACGCACGGCTGCCTTCAATAGTTTTGAAATTATCACTCACAAGCTTCAGCTTATAAATATCCAATATGTTAACTTATTGACACTTTTACTCAAATTATTTGAGTTTGCAGTTATTTGAGGTTAGCTTATTACTTTGGCATTCGTAACATGTGTGTTTGTTCATGTATATAAAGTTTTATGGTTTGATGTACTCTCTTGACCTTGAGCTTGTTTGGTACAAATTAAAACTAGATTTTAATCTAAGTCAAAATTAAACAATCAATATTAACCACATCTTTCATGGGTCCCACAGCTTTACAACCACACATTTAAAAACTTCTATCAAAATCTACTGAAAATCTAATTTTAATCTCCACCAAACACTCGCCATGTTTGGTGTCTTCTATCCAGGTTCTACATGCGAGTAGTACAAACAAGAATGGCTTCAAGGCACTCATTGCTGCAGAATACAGTGATGTAAAAATTGAACTTGTTAAAAATTTTGAGATGGGTGTATCAAACAAGACTCCTGAGTTCCTGAAAATGAATCCTATTGGAAAGGTATGCAAAGAATAACTCGTGGGAAAACATATGGTGCTAGTTATGGTGTTCCATTTTTCCTGATCTGAGTTTCTCTCCTGTAGATTCCCGTACTTGAAACTCCCGATGGCCCAATATTTGAAAGCAATGCTATTGCTCGATATGGTGAAACCATTTCTCTGTTGCTTGGTTGACTGCCTGATTTATTTTTAGAGTTTTTTTTGACATTTTTTTTATCACTAAGTGCAGTTACACGGCTGAAGGTAGATAACCCCCTGTATGGCACTTCCTTGATTGACTATGTAAGGCATTGAGAATTTAGTTTTTACTGAACGCTTTGTAAAAAATCTGTACTTTTCTCATATTCTCTCGTGCTATTTCTTTTTGTCCATTTATTTTGGTAGGGCCGCATTGAGCAATGGATTGACTTTGCCACTGCTGAGATTGATGTTAATATTGGGCGTTGGTTATATCCACGAATTGGTATAGCTGTATACGTTCCTCTGGTATGTTGAAACTCGATGTTCATTTCGTACTTGTATGCATGTTCAGTACTTGATGGAATGGAAATTTCCGCGATTATAACTCAATCACATTATCTTCTTCGTGTTGGAAGTCCGAGGAGGCTGGAATTGCTGCATTGAAAAGGGCTCTGGGAGCATTGAACACCCATCTTGCTTCTAACACCTACTTGGTTGGTCATGGCATCACACTGGCTGACATTATTATGACATGCAACCTGAGTAGTGGATTTAGGGCTATCATGACTAAGAGCTTTACATCAGAATTCCCTCATGTGGAGAGATACTTCTGGACCATGGTTAATCAGCCAAAATTTCACAAAATATTGGGTGATCTGAAACAAACAGAATCTGTTCCTCCCGTTGCATCCAAGAAGCCTGCACAGACTAATGAATCTGCAAAACCCAAACCGAAGGATGAACCAAAGAAAGAGGCGAAGAAAGAAGAAGTGAAGCCAAAAGAGGTAGCACCAGAGGAAGAAGCACCCAAGCCAAAGCCTAAGAATCCTTTGGATCTTTTACCTCCAAGTACTATGATTCTGGATGAATGGAAGAGGCTGTACTCCAACACCAAAACAAACTTCCGTGAGGTTGCCATTAAAGGT
>CAIGRN010120248.1:0-14175 GCA_903798345.1 Fraxinus anomala | reverse complement strand
CGTGACATTCATTGAAGTTCTACGTGACAGACCACCTGGCCAAGATTCGGAGCTTGTGCCAGGGGTCACTTGTGGTGACTACCTATTTGGATTTCTGTACTTGAAAGTAGTTAGAAGAAATAATCACAACCATCATAATTATTTACTTACTTTTGTCAAATATGAGTTAGAAAAATTAGATTAAGTCATAATGTATAGTTTTCGTAGGAACGATATCCGGATTCAAAGGTCCATTATACTACTTGTTACGATATCGTACATTTGAGATATAAAAAATGCAACAAGTTTTTGGTCAAATTAATTAGGAGCACATTAGAGATTTGTTTTTACTGTATGCACTAAAATTGCTCCTTATTTTAGAAATTGTGTATATATACAAATGTAAACTATGAATGAAAGTGACACAGCATTATCAATATCTGTGTGTTCTTTATATTAAGCTCGTTGGAAGAGTCGAAATAGGAGAGGGTATGGGTTGTAAAACTTTGAGCGACGGCTGAAAAAGCTCCGAATCATCGACATTTTGCAATTTCTATGTGATTTTGGATGAATTTTGCGAGAAGTTGACAGTTTTAGGTGGATGAAATGGAGCTTGCGGTTTACAATGGGGGTCATGGATAAGATGTTCTACTTTTTATAGAAAAAGTTATCTTAAATCAACCTCCTCTAAAAATTCTCATAGCGAAAAAACACATTTTCAAAAAATTATCGAACATGTTCAAAAGCAATTTAATAGTCTCAGAAGTAACTTTTGATTTTTTAAAAACCTAGCCAAATAGACTCGAGTATGATAATATAACAAAGCATAACAGGCAATTAATACCAAAATGGTATATAATATGTAGTAAGAGAGAAAATTAGACAAAATTAACGAATAAAGATATATGTACTTACTATTCTTTCAAAAATCTTTTATGAAGGACAATCCCCCGAAAATCATAAATCGTCACTCATTTAACCCCGAGTAATAAATTATTGAATGAATCTAAAACTTGTCAATTACATTATCTTTCTATACAATTCAAGGAACCAAACATTACAAAAATGATTCGAATTTCTATAGCTTTGGCACTTAGGACGGAAAAGACAAACACCCAAAAAGTAATCGACGTGTTAAATTTTGAATCAATATACGTCTTCACACAAAATTACATTTTATTTTTCAAACTCATTCAAGCAATACTATGCTAAAAATCAGTTAATTTCCCAACAGTAAAAACGCTTGAGAAAAAGGGTAAGTCCCTACAACATCATCCTCGGAATTTGGGAACCTTTGAAACTGAAGCACAATTCCCAAGTGCAAAGAGTGCTATCATTTTTAGTCGGGTCCTACCGTGATAGATTTCTTGATGGGTTGAAAATATATGGAAACAAAATCATCAAATAAGTAATAGAGTGGACCCCCACGAAAACTATTATATTAAGTTGTTGATTTTAATAAATGTAGCTTATATTTGATGAATAGAAGTGTTGTGTAGTGGACAATCTAGATTTTTAATAATTAATAATAATTCGATGTACCTATCGTCTTTTTTTTGTCAATATCAATAATGCAGTTCATTCGACAAAGAGAAAATATGTTAGGAATCACAATTTCACCTTAATCCCTCCTTAATTTATCATATAAAGCCATGAAAAATAATTAACAAACGTATTCAATCGAACTTTTCATATTTAATTGAAAACTCCTCTTGAGTAAATTCAATTTTACTTAATAAGCCCACTACATCTATGTTAGAATTAGGGTGTGACCCAAATTCTACTTTGAATATAATTTGGAGTTCTAATTAAAATTGACATAAGAAGTAATTCTATTAGAATGCTACTCTAGAATCCTATTCGAAGTTTGTTTGAC
Source organism: Fraxinus anomala (assembly GCA_903798345.1). Lineage (NCBI taxonomy): Eukaryota > Viridiplantae > Streptophyta > Magnoliopsida > Lamiales > Oleaceae > Fraxinus > Fraxinus anomala. The sequence continues at coordinate 12,320 of CAIGRN010120248.1, read as the reverse complement.
AAATCCTAGTTGAAATTCTATTTGGAGCCCAATTGAGAGTTAGAAATTTGTGTTGAATTTTAAAAAGTCAAGATATGAACAAGGAAGCTTTTGGGAAACAAAAGAGTCAAAGAAATCAAATTTAACTCAAGATATAACGTCCTAGCACCAATAGGCAGCGCCCCAGCGCCATCTGCCTAGTGTTCGCCTATCATTCTAGTGGTGTCGCTTCGAGACGGTCGCTCGCTTAGCGCTCGAGCGACGGCTTTACTTAGTCTTGTTTGGTTTTCGCATTTTTGACGCGATTTTAGCATTCTATTTTATAACTTATTTTTCAATCATATTTTTAAATAACACATCTCATGACTTATATTGGTTTCTCCCAAACAAGGTCGTTCGTAGGCGTAATATAACTTATTTTTCAATCATGTTTTTAAAAAATAACAAATGCAAAAGTTTAACAAAATATTTATCTTTCTCATTTTAAGGCACACAAAAAATTGTTTTAGCTGAAACCATCATCAAAGATAAGATTTGTTAATTAATAGAATGTTGAATATTAGAATTCGACAAAAAATAAGTATGGACAAAAGTTTCAAATTTTTTATCAAAATGCTTCCAATGGACATAATATTTACTTTAGTGTTCCCGCTAGAGGATGAAATCTTATCATTACCTTTTTGGGCATAAAATGTCACCAATATATTTTTTTCTTTTCATTATATTTTAGATTAAGCTAGACAAATAATAAATACAAAATCTCTGTATTCTTTCTTTATATTTTAGTGAAATATCCTTTACTCTGCAAATTATTTTGTTCTTGTGTTATTATGATCAATTACTTCATATTGTTTCTATAGTCTCGTGTTTTCTTCAACAAAATGATATCAAAGCAATCTGATAACATCTTCGTTTTCAACAAATATGTATCAAAATTTGTAGGATAGCTAGTATTGATCTGGTTAGAATAAAAATATTTGATGGGACGGTTAGAGCATTTGATACAATGAGGCACATTCCAAATTTGAAGAGAAATCATATCTCCTTAAGTACGCTTGATTTAAAAGGATACAAGTACACTGTTGAATGTGGAGTCCTGAAAGTTAATAAATGAACCCATATTATATAGAATCTTTGATCAATCAGCATATTTTAAAAATTTGGGTGAATTTGGAGTTCGATTCTGTACCGTTAGAATCTAATTTGAGATCTTCTTTAAAGAATACATCTGAGTTGAATTTAGAAGTTATGGGTAATACTGCTTTATCACAATTATCGACAATGTCAGTGTATTCAATTGCTAATAACAGACCCATTTTTAATCATAAGCATCCACATATGTACAATGCTGCTGATTTAGTTGATAGTTTGAATGTGGTTAAAGGTGTTGATTCTAGCCAAGATCCTTCTTTTTATGCATTCAGTTGCGATGATTCTGTTTCAGGGCTTGTTTGTGCCTATTTGGTGATGTCCAAGCCCAACACTTGTAATTTTGTTAATATTCAGTTATTGGGTTTTTCCCTAATTGGGTGACAGGGTTTTGGAAAATATTTTTAGTTGGAAATTTTGATAGAGAATTCATTTGTGTTTTTTGTTAAAAAGTTAAAATTTACTCCTTATAATGAAATTTGTGTCAAAATGGAATTTGTTAGAATTAGAGTATGACCCAAATTCTACTTTGAAGATCAATTGAAGTTCTAATTAAAGTCGATTTAAGAAGAAATCCTTCGGGAATGCTATTTTGAAGTCCTATTCGAAGTTTATTTGGCAAATCTTAGTTGAAATTCTATTTGTAAGTCCAATTGAAAATTAGGAATTTGGTTGGATTTGAAAATGTTAAGATATAGCCAAGGAAGCTTTTGGGGAGCAAAAGAGTTAAGGAAATCAAATTTAACTCGAGACATAGTGCCTAGCGCCAAGAGGCAGCGATCGCCTAGAGCTCGCTACGTACAGCGCCGTCGTGAGATGGCCGCTCGCTTGGCGCTCGAGTATCAGGCTTACCTAGTCCAATTTGGTTTTCGCATTTTCGACTCGATGTTGACATTTTATTTCATCTGACTCTACTTTTAGGGCATAAAATGTCCTTTTATATATATTTAGTTCTTTATTTTATTTTAGATTAAGTTAGACAAATTACAAATACAAATTTTTTATATTTTTTCTCCATATTTTAGTGAAATTTCATTTACTCTGCAAATTATTTTGTTCTTGTATTCAAGTGATGAATTACTTCATATTGTGCACATAATCTGATGTTTTCTTCAACAAAGTGATGTCAAAGCAATCCGATATCATCTTCTTTTTCAACAATCTTTATGTGAATTTTAACATAGTTAATGCATTAATCCACCAAAAATTTCATTTAATGATCATAATGATTCTATGTGGTTAGAAGAGATACTGGGATCAAATTAGAATTATTCTACATGTATATGAGGGTATAACCCTAGTGTACATAATGTCCAATCGACAAGTCTAATCAAGGACACGAGAGATGGTCTAAATAAATAACTCATCTCTCATCTCTCGATTCTTTACCGTTCAAAAATCAATAAATTATTGATAAGATAATTAATTGCAATAATCACAATAATAAAAACAATACAAAAAATAAAAGATTTGAATTAAAACTACATCATTCAACCTAACTAATAAATTAGCTCATTATCATTATACAAGAAAAAAAGCATATTAGAATAGTAATACACATGATGAAAAATTCTGTAAATGTCATTGGCGCAAAGTCCTTTTATGTTAACCTGATTCAAATGACTATCGGAAAGAAACTGCTACAAAACTTAACAAAATCCCTAAACCTCAAGCACCATTTCGATCTTCATATGTCAAATCATTTCCTTGTCACATCATTGCATTGGCTAAGAATGTTTTTGGCTCTGAATTGACAAAGTGGACACTTGCACCTCAGAGCTGGAACAAATTGATCAACAAACTGAAATTCAAGAACTGGAGTTTTCCAGAAAGGTAACCATGAAGCCTAGCCACCAACTCGTACACGATAATGGCTCTACGTGGCTAGAAGAGATACTGGGATCAAATTAGAATTATTCTACATGTATATGAGGGTTTAACCCTAGTGTACATAATGTCCAATTGGCAAGTCTAATCAAGGACACGAGAGAGATAGAGACCTGAAGCCTACATCCGGGACTCAAATTGAAAAACTGATATAGACCAACTAGTCTCTCTATTAAAGGCGAATATCAATTATTCAAAAATTGTGATGATCTTTGAGTAAATACATATGGTTTCAGGCAAAATTTTGAACTATATGTGGAAGAGATGCAATTGTATTTAATTCTCTTGGACAAGCAAAATTTGAAATCTAGACCCAACTATTGAAACAGAATTCTATTATCTCCTTGCAGCTAGGATAAAATTGAATTTGCACTTAATCATCTCAATAGTAGATAACTCTGTGGCAGTTGACTAAACTTACCTCCACATTAGCTTTACACTCGATGATCAAACCCACAAGCAGTGTATTACTTTGTGCTTCAATGTTCAGACAAGACTTCATAGAAGATTGAGTAAACAAAATGTTCGACCAATGATGAAACAACTTGACTGCTCCCAATGATTGAGTAATAAATTTCCCACAGCAAATAAATTTATATCTCAACAAAACATATCAAAGAAATTAAGCCATTCCGAAATCAAAAAGAACCTCGAGAATCTGAATGGCACACCATCTTAAAATTGTACTATCAGTGAAACCACCTCATATTAAGTTCTAAGTATAATGATCAGTCGCTCACACCCATGCATAGCAGGTTCATGCTAATAAACAAAGTGGACTTGATTTGCGACACTGTCAATTATATCAATCAGAAAGTATGACTCGATTTAGGTATGTGACAAATTGGAGATGCACGTACGTACGACTAAAGCCAAGAATTTCCATAACATTTATTTTTGAAAAAGATAAACCAACAATGCCGATTGGGATCCTGAAGGATCCATTAGATGTTATTGGGAAGAAAATCAGAAACCAATATGATGCCTCCACAGAATGCTCTCATCAATTGAGCCCTGGTTTTCCACTTTCCATTCTGGAAATTCACCAGTGCAAGAACTTTAATACCAAGAGTGAACGTTCCTTGATCCATATCCTCTTTCAGGGCCTCCATCACATCCTTTTCAAGATCCAGATCAGAAAAACCGAGATCGGTGTTTATCACCGTCTGATCCTTCCTGGGATGAACCAAGGTAGGTAAATAGTCTTGAGAAAGCTTCACACGCTGGGTGATTGGTGAGAGTGAGTGTCAAATTGCACGAGCCCGTGAGTATGTTATCGGAGATTGAAATTTTGGAAAGCTCGCCGGAGGAGATTTGAAGTTGTGGATTAGTTGTGTGGATTACAAGCCAAATCAAAAACCAGATGATACAAGTGATGATAGTTCAAAATAGCTCCCAGGTTACAGCACGGCAAAAGGTGGGCCCCTCAAGGCATGGAAGCTGGTGGTGATAATGAGCATACCATGCATGCTCCGGTGTGGGTTGTGGCTGTGGCAAAGAGGCGGAAGATGAGGAGGAAGAGGAAGCCATTGCCAAATTTGCTATGTGATTCAATGAATGAATGCAGAGTGAAATTTTGTAGATGCCACTGCTACTATATAATGAAAGTTGCTTATTGCTGGCATAGTTTAAGGGTTCAATGAACACACGTGGAAGAGAGGTGTCACCATGAAGCTTCATGGAGGTAATAGCAAAATTTCTTTTGTGATTTTGAGCTTCTTTTCAGGGCTTTTTCGTTGATCCACACTCGAGGATTTCATTTTCATTGATAGAAGTTGTAACCAATGATAAAGGGTCATGAATTTGTGACCTAAAAAAGTGCTTCTTGAATTTGTTTATTTCTGTGAATGACCAGATTCATTCTGTAAATGGCTATGGCGTTTAGGGATGAAAATAAGGGATAAAGGTCTACGTCTAGCTGACGTGACAAAGAAAAAAGAAGACATTGTCTAGAAGATCGTCCTAGATGTAGAGGCTTTCTTGACGGAGTAAGTCATCATAATTTAACATTTCTCTCTCCTCTTCTTTCACGTTTATTATTTTTTCTCTCTCCTATTAAATATTTTCCAGAGACGAAACTTGAATTACAGACATTATGCCACATAGATCAGAAGTCTTTCTAGTTGCAACTTGATTACATTATTTGTTTAATAGCATAATTAAGTGAATATTTTAACACATTCCGGTCAGTAACTCTTGTAACAGATGCAAGCAAGGGACAGAAGATACAGCGCATGTTCTTCTAAAGATGATACTGAAGTACAAATGTCATAATGTGTTAGTGGTTTGAGGGTCACAAGCTCTATCAATCGGGTGCAGCAACAGTGATGAATACCCCCTACGGGGGGAATCGCCTAAAGATTAATGCTGATGCTGCGGTAAAGTCGAGCTACGGACACTATTAAATCAGAATTATTGGCAGGAACATGAAAGTGAAATGGTCACTGCTGCCGGATGTTACATGCTCTCTTATTTTATGGGACAACTTGGGAAAGAGGCGTGCTTTACGTATCAAAATAGTTTTTTATTAGAACATCATTTATACGCCGGCCTCTCTATCAACAGGCCAGCCATGGCCTGGCTCGCTGTCTTGCTCGTTGCCACCCATGAGATGAATGTAGGGGCTAAAGATACTATGCTCAAGCTTTATGTGGGTCTTGACGTCTACACACATTCTATTGGAGTTGGGTACTAGCACTACATTTTTCAAGCAATTTGGATATATACCTAACTTCTCACGTGTACACTGCCTTGGGAAATCTTTTCGTTTCTTGCATTATAATTATAACTCTCTTAGCTCCCATCATTTTAATTCTTTTGTTTGACATACTGTGATAAGGGTCCATATCATGATGTACTATTACTATCAAAGAATATCAGGCATTTATCCGTAATACTAAATGATAAATCACACATTGTCAAAATCTCGAAATATAAATCAATATATAAAAACTTGAATTCTTGACGAGGTTGATCTTTTAAAATGAAATTCAAGTCTTAACACGGTATCAAAATTCATTAAACTTAAACAAGTAGTTCGATAACAAGTTTGGCCTTTTAAAGATGGAACCCAAGTTTTAACACATAAGTAAAGTGCATATAGAAAATCACATTCAAAGCTCGTTGCTGTAAGAAAAAGAAGAAACTTTTAATTACTTATACAGCATACAATCTTTTCTGTCACCATTCCAGGTTCCACCACCCGTTGGAGCAGGAAAATCAACCTTTAATTCCACACATGCAACTTCCAAAGTCGTTTGTCTTCTCCAAAACTCCCCAGCCATAAATGTAGCAGTTGTTATTATCCTCACTTCAAAAACCATGCTCCCTTTACGTCGTTCTTCTAGCATATCTTTCACCCACGGGGCTTCAGCCGTGTTATAAAATGTGTCATCAGAAGCAGGCACGAAAAAGTCAGTATCCATATGGATTTCTTCTGTTCTCTCCACTTGAAAAGAATCGACCAAGGATGTATCGAGAATGAAATTCTTGTAAACAAGGCTACTTTCGGTTTGATCGAAGGAAATATCGAGTTTCGTGTTTGGATTCTTCAAGTTCAACCCGGCTTCCCAATTAGCCTTTACTGTTGATTTGGTGAAGTTGAAATTGGGAATGGAAAACGTCTGGATTTCAAAATGGGGAACGTCTGAACTGAAAAGAACCCACAATAGGAGGCTCAAGAGGCATACACCGAATATTAATGCAACCGTGAGGCAAATCATAACGCGAGCAAATGTTTTGCTCGATTTGGGCTTTGTGGTTGGGAATGGTATTTTATTGGACGATGGGTACTCAGGACCGCCATGATATGGTGGCGCAAGCTCTTGATAGGGAGGAGGGTCTGCCGGATATACTTGTGTTGGGGAATATACATTCGAAGGACCTCGTTTGGATTTCTCGTCGACCGGTTGAGACATGGCTGTCCCTCCCTCCTCTCGTCTCTCCCTATGCATGGAGAGAGAATTAAAGACACGGTAGGGTCCCTTAAACCCAGTTGAATTGAAGAGGGAGAGGATCCTCTTGTTTGAAGATATGTGCTAGAGGCAATAATAAAGCCTATGATTTTAGTGGTTGAAATTCATGTGCATAGTTAAAGTTCCTAAATTTACTGCCCAGACAGCCATTTTTTACCGATTAAAAAAAAATGAATTTCAAGATTCTTAGCCTTCAAATCTTGGATGGCTACATAATAAACATATCGAATAATTTTGACATTAAATTGACATAATCATTGATTAACGGATAGAAACAGAGGAAGCGAGGAACCAACACAACTTGAGCTCTAGCAAAATGATAGTCGATCGAATTTCAAAATGATTGTACATAAATGGCACCGACGACGTCAAAGCGATTGGACGAGGAGCAAGTCAAGTTCATGACGATTCAAACCATTCCATTAACAAACATTTAAAATTGAAGATTTCACGTCCCTTTACATAGTTTGGCCAAAAAAAAAAAAAGTCAAACTCTAGATCCACAAAATATAAATCCAAATGATCGTTGTGGGATTTTACTTATTCTTGAAGCTCTTATTTTTATTTAACTCCAACAAACCACACTACGGAGTTTCCTCTACATCATGCTATAGCCAGAGAAATAAAGCTCAGTAAGTCTGATCATTAGGTAAACTCACCGAAGGAGGAACATAGCCATGGCACTTTTCTCGCTTGATTAAATTCTTCTGAGGGGGAAGTTGAACCTCAAGTTTACTTCTCATACCTGCCATTATAACAACAAAAATTTTATTAGTACATGTACATACATTACAAATCTCGAACTAGTTTAAACAGATATCACAGATGGAAAATTGGGCCCCCAACTTCCCATTTACCCAATTTAGCACAGGGAGGGAGGTCTACTATTGAGTGGAAACCTAAGTAAAAAATGCAATCTGACCTATATGAATAAAGCACCCAAAACTTTACATATAGAAATGACACTGCCCTTAAACAGAGACAAAATCCAAAAATTGAAAATCATCCACTAAAATTTTAAGTTACACAGTATTCTCAATCCTTAAGCTTACAATATTCAGTAGATATTCCACTTATAGTTTCATTTTTCATGATTTGCTAATGGTATTAAGATTTGCTTACTTTGAATCATGCTATTCTATTATTTTCATCTTGGAAGGAAATATAGTTATAGGTTACAGAAATGCATAAAGCAAAGTCAAATCTCCTTGACAATCAAAACTAGAAAGGAGAAAAGGTGAAGTTAGCTGAATTTTTCCCTACTTTTACCAAAGTGAAAAGGCCACCGAGAAGGGACTATCAAACCATCTTTTCTTCAATATGAAAATGTACTTAGGTCTTCTTGATTTTCAGTTTTAAGGCTAACGCAGAAGCAAAACACACCCCCACATGAAACAAAAAGGAGTGCATCACTAGTACAATAAAAGACATCGCACCCCAGAAACAGATAGCACGATACCATTTCTTTATCCCTCCTTTTTTCCCCTACTCCTTCAGGTTAAGCTTGCTATATAGATGATATTATTAGTTGAAAATGCATTCAATTCACATAAACAGAGGGATGAACTGAATTAATTTTTCCCTTAATAGAAAACCACCTATTGAGTCTTTTTCTTATATACCAACTTCTAGAGAAGCTGAGTTATCCACATCATTAAATCTCCGAGGCCTACTGTTACTTTCTTTTACAGCTCTTCATGGATTAAATCGACCCTTAGCTTAATATCCAATTTATAGTCATATTGCCTCCTAATACTTCAATTTTCATAAGTTCTAGCAAAATAATTGTTCCCGGGCGCAAAACAAAAGCAACAAAAACCAAGTAAAAAAAAAAAAAGAAAACATTTGGGGTCACTTTCTTTTCTCTACTAAGCTTTCCACTCTCCCAACTCAGATTTTGGTCTATTTGGCATGAATTTTGAAAAGCCTAAAATTATTTTTGAATAGGTTTGGATAATTTTCTGAAAATGCTTTGCTAGAATAGGAGAGATTTTAGAGAAAAGTTATACAGGCTTCTCTTCTACAAAAAGAAGCAAAAGCATAAGCCCCCTGCCTGAAAGTGCCTGGAAAAACATATGCCTGCGTCCCCGCCACGGCCTACACAAGTGCTGCCTTCGTGAAGTGCCTAAACGGGCCCTTAGTAAAGGCAGCCTCTCGTTCAAATTGCCCACTTGAGCAAAACTACTATCTATTTTAAGAAAACAAAGTTGTGATAAAAATGTAAATAATTAAATTAATCATAAAAACCTTAAAGCATTGGCATTCAAATAGTCCTAATTACAGTATTAACTCACCATGACCACTTCTTGCATATTGATTATTAGGACTTGTACCGGTGACAGTGGTGGAGCTATTGGCTGAAATGCGAGGAAGAAAAACGCCAGTTCCCCCCTGAGCACCCATCCCTAATCCACTTCTCGGAATTGACAAAACCCGGTTCGGCATTAAACGGTGTTGCTGCCTTTGCAAAGTCCGAGGTCTTGCTTCGATAAAGGTATGAAGCTGCAGAAAGCGAAACGAAACCATTAACGCTTTCTCAAAACCCACCTCTGTACAAAGCTGACAAAGCGAAACTAGAAAAGGACAGCACAGGAAATGAATGCAAAAGGAATAAAATAGATTCATTTTTTCCCCAATTTTCACCAGAGATTGAACCGGGTTCAGAAACTGGTACGGATAAACCGGTGAATAACCGGTCCATCTGCTCCCTGTACCACCTCCCCCACCAATACATCCAAAGCACGCAACCGGTCCCGACACCGCAGACCTGTACGGAACCTCCGGTTTAAACCCCTGCAACCCACAAATCAAAATAAACTTGAAAAACACAAAGACTGATATGTAATTGCATGTATATTTCAGTTTAGCATGGTACCTGTAGAGATTTAGAGAAATTTGGACGTTGATGAACATTAAAATCAGAAAATCGCTGAGCCAAGTCCTCCCTGAAACATGGCTTAGAGTTAGAATAGTAGTTTAACGGCGAGTTGAATTTAGTTGAAGCTTGAACATCGTCCATGGAGAAGAAATCAGAAGGAAGCCATAACTCTCCATCTTCCAAACTTTCAGCACCAAAATCTTCCTCCATTTTTTACAGTCACAGAGTGTGTGAAATTGGGGAATTTCAAGGGTCGAAAACAGGGACACAGAGGGGTTCTGGTTTTCAAATTGACGTTACAATTCTACTTTCTGCAACTATGGGAAGTACGAAAAAGAAAATCTTGAGAAAATAAACAGAAACGAAAAAGAAATTATAAGCCGAAGATGGAGGGGGAGAGAGCGTGTGTGTCACGTGACCACGACTACTACGCCGTGGACCGTACTAATCGGCGTTGGTCTCCACGACGTTGGTGGTGGTTTTCTTTGAGTGTGTGCTGGTGAGGTGAAAATGTAAATGCAAGCGTCTGTTCGTTCAGGTAAATATTGAATTGAGGTGAAAATAATGGGTTAAATACTCCATATATCCCTCAACTTCCATCCATGTTTCTATTAAGTCCCTAAACTTTAACTTTCTTTTAAGATACCATTTACCTTTCATATTTGATTCTCATCCACCTTACTTAACGTCCCTCAAATTCATATGCTAATATGGCAAACATAGACTGAAAGCTTGTTTGGAAAAGTATAAAGAATGGTTAATTATATTCACACCATAGTTTTTATTAGTAGCACAATATTTTATTTTTTCTTAAGGTCCTCAACCTTTACTCATTGTAAAAAAATTCATCTTTTTCATCGAATTTTTATTTTCAACATTCTATTATTTAAAAAATCTTGTCTTTGATTATGGTTTTAGTTAAAATAATTTTTTGTGTACTTTAAAATGAGGAAATAAATTTGTCACGCTTTTATAATAATAATAATAATAATAATTTATTATTATTATTATTATTATTATTATTATTATTATTATTATTATTATTAAAAAATTATGATTGGATATTAAGTTATTTTACACCTCTTATTTGACAGAAATCAATAAAAGTTAAGAAATGTGCTAAATAATAAAACGTTAAAGATAAGAATGTCTTAAAAATAAAGTTAAGGACATAAGGATTATAGTAAGCAACGATTGAGGACCTCAAAAAAATTAAAATTTGGTGTAAGAAATTAAAAAAATATATATATAGTGCAATAAGAATTGCTAAAAAATTGAAGTTAAAATCAACAATTAATGTTTATCATACACTTTATAAGACAACCTTTATAAAACCTTTAACTATAAATTTCAGCTTTTAATAATATTTACTTAATATCTGATTTTTAACTAAACTAAATAGAAGCTAAACCCATTATGAAATTGTAGAATCATCCCGAATAAATAAGAAGGCATTTATTGTCAACGAAAATAAAGCACAAGTCTTCAAGCTATTTATCATATCATTCTTATCGATTATGGCGTAATCACCGTTTGTTTTAGTTAAATGGCAACTTTTTAGTAGATTTTGATAAAATATGTCGTTAAAAAGTTAATAAAAATTGTGAGTACTGAAACATATGATTGAAAATGAAGGAAGAAAATGAGTTTTAGAAAATAGATGACAAATATAGGTAAATTTAAATTTGTTTGGTTGGTTGATAAGTGACTTTTTAAAATTATACGAAGCTCCAAAAGCGATTATTTGGAAGTAACTTCCATGGAATTACTACTTAATGTGGTTAATGTAGACTATTGTAGGATAAAAGCTATGTTGAAGAGTTATTGATTTAAAAAAAATGAAAACGGGCCAAAAAGGCGAAAGATGAACAAATGTAAAAGTTTAGGGCCTAAACTACAAACTTACAAAACTTGATTCTGAGCAAGGATGTAGTACAATAGAAGAGGACAATACATTGATCAAATTGGATAAAACTCAAAGTTGAAGGACTCAGTAGCCCCTGCTTGGTTTTCTTTATTTCAAAACTTTTCATTTATCATACTTATTTTCAATTACACATTCACAGAATAAAACATTTTGTATGTAAATTAAAAAAAAATTCCTACATTTTAATCATATATTCTCAAAAAAAAAAAATTACTATTCAAAATATCATTTCCTCCCTTCCAATTTCTCTTTTTTAATCACCATCAGACATAAGGCTAAAAGAGATGAAAAATGATAAGAAACTTAAGGACCAAATTGAAAAAAATCCAAAGTGTATATATCTAGAATCACAACGTCCCTCTGTTCCTGTAGGCGACACAGCATAGCTACGCAATCGCAATGTGATCTCATGGTTCACCTCAATAGAAAAGTGTTTTGCGCGGATAGTCGCTAACAATTAAAAAAGTTAAGACGATTGTGTAAAGAACAAACCTCTTGAGACAAAGTCCCAAAAAGGGGTGTCTTC
>CAIGRN010120233.1:0-14551 GCA_903798345.1 Fraxinus anomala | reverse complement strand
AATGCTAGAAATATCCCCTGTAGGCGTTTGGCTTGAAATGAACCTTTCTCTAAGTGGTTGCATAATTTATCAACAATATTTGAGTCAAATGCTATTTTCTGTATATCCTCTTTTTCTGCAATTAAACTAGATAAAGCGAAGGGAGCCTCATCTCCAACTTGACTGGGATCATCAATAAGCTCGAGCAATATTAGTATCAATTTAGTCTTGATTCCTGCATCTTGAAGATAACACGTAGAAGTGTTTCTTATAAGGATCAAACACATACAGGCTAGCAATCTCGTCCGAGGATACCTATCCTTTATCAATTCAGTCACAACATTCAGGGCTCTTCCATTTTCAGGTCTCATAAACTTTGAAATGACTCCTGGATTTTCCTTAATTATAGCTCCAAGAGATTCTAAACTAGCATCCCTCTGAATTAAAGAACCTCCAAGAAGACTAATGAGCATCTTTATAACTCCAGCTTCACTCAATGTCTCCTGCTCCGTACTTGTGTTGCATGAATGGGTGATGATACTTCCACCAAGTCCAGTAACATTCTCATTTTTGCTGTTCAATAGCGAAAGGAGGAAATCCATATTTTTCTCCAGAAGAAAATCATATTTAGGAGCCAATTTTGACTGATAAATCATTTTAAGGGAGCGAGCACCAGCATCCACAACCTGCAGAATAATGGTTTTATGAGGCACTGGGAAAAGCTTGCGTGTATTCCCATTAGGATTTTTATAGAATCAGAGTTAACAAATTTGGCAGTATAATTAGAATTTTGAATTGGCCTGTCTATGGATTATTTGATCCACAAGTTCCAGTTAACGCTTCCTATTCTTTCTTTGTCTTTTCTTTTTGATATGAAAAATCACGTAGAACTGGCCTACCCATTTGGAATTTTAATTATTTGAATATGATAAATCTAAGCAACCGTGTAATTAAAGAGCTAAACAAAAGGGTAAGAAACACTGCACATATGAGATGAGAATGTCAACGGAAGTTTATTACACAGCATGAAGTCAACTCTTCAATGTTAATGTAGCTTAATTTCCCACAATAACATTACATATAGTTTGAAAAATCATATAATCCCACCTACTCAAGCCATTACTCACTGGAAAAACTTCTTGAATGTATAGTGCAACTCATTATCAACTACGGCAAATTCATAATTATTTTACCCTCACCAATTTAATTTATTTAGCTAAACACATTCTAACAACAACTAAAATATTATTGTACAAGCACCGATATTTTATAAGCTGATAAAAATTTAGACCATGCCACATCACATACTGCGAAAAATAATTCAATCAATTAACTAATTTCCATTTTCTCTAAATCCAACAACTGCGTCGGGCAGAACTCTTTTAAATTACATATAAATTCACAATTAACTCAATCCACTTAGTATACCAAAATTTTAGTGCCATATATTTCTCTTTATTTTTTTGAAAGATCGATAAACTTATAACATTTACACCTTAAGGAAAGCACGCCTTTGTAAACTAGTATAAAAAACTAACTCAAACTTCCAATTTATCTGGGAAAGGAAAAAGAATAAAATTCAAAATAACGGTACTACATTCAAGCAGCTCCTTGTTAATTTTCATCATCTATTCCCTATTAATTCGATTCCCGAATTGCTTAAAATTTACTATCATTACCGACGCCAAATAATGCATATTAAAAACCCACAACTTTGAATGGACTCAATTTTTAAAATTTTTCAAGAAGATGAAAAATGAAAGAATTCGGGAAAATTTAAAAACCTTCTCGTTCGGATGAGAGATTAGACCAAACAGAAGAGGAAATGCCCCAGCATCCAAAACGGCCTTAACTCCTGCATCAAGCCCACATGCAAAGCTCCCTATTACTGCGGCCGACTGAATTATAACCGGCTCGTTGAACTCCAAATTGGCGCCGCCTCCGTTCTCGGCGACGGCGGAAGAGAGGATCGAGATGACGGAGGGGACAGCACCAAGCTTCAAAAAGGCAAGCTTTTTGGTCCGATTGCCAATGATTTGGTTCTTGAGCTCTCTTAGGGCTTTAAGCTTAGCCTCGTATGGTGTGTGGATGGAATTTAGCCGTCCGATCAAGTCCTCGGAACGGGTGGGATAATTTGACGGTGGTGGTGCTGATGTGGGCATGGCGGTAGACGGTGTGATTGGTGGCGGATGGCGTTGATTTCATAAGCGTGCGTGGCAGCCCACGGAATGAGAAAATGGAGAGCTTCTGCACAAATAGTGTTCGGTGCGAAGGGGTGCGGGAGAGGAGGGTGGATGATGATGATTGAGGTTTCCGTTTGAGTGATTGGATGAATGAGGTTTTCGTTTCTNGAATGAGAAAATGGAGAGCTTCTGCACAAATAGTGTTCGGTGCGAAGGGGTGCGGGAGAGGAGGGTGGATGATGATGATTGAGGTTTCCGTTTGAGTGATTGGATGAATGAGGTTTTCGTTTCTATTCTATTTCGTTTATATACATTAAAAAAAATGAAAAGGTAAATTCAAAAATAATATTGAGAGCGTGTTTGAACCACATTATTTTAGAAAATGTATTTTGAAATTGTAGATTGATGGAAAATGTGTAATTGAAAAGGAAGGAAAAGTTATTAACGTAAAATTATTATTTTATTAAAGAACATGTGGTTGAAAATAAATTGAAGAATTAGAATGAGAATAAAAAATTTAATATAGGTCAAACATCTGAATTAGGTTGCGTTTGTTTTCTTAAATTTATTTCCATTTTCACACAATTAATAAAACTTAATTAACATACTTGGAACTATAAATTTTATTTATATTTTTCGTAAAATACCTATATACTTGGGGAAAGCCCTCATTTTTGAATGATGAAAAATATTGATCCCCGATTCCCACTAGCCATGTATAGGCCACATTTTAGAAAGATCCTAAGCCGGTCAACAATCACTTCCAATGCTATTATTTAGAGAGAGTTAACGAGTGTCTTCAACTCATCGTCGCTTCTGCCCAATGATGCCCACTCGAATCGAAGAAGGCTGCCTCATCTATTTGCGTTGTATCGCTTTTTTCCACGATAGCGAGTAGTACCAATTCCAAACCTACTTCCATCAGACTTCGAAATTCACCAACTACGGCAACGTGCACAAACATTTAGGTGGGAATTTTTTACAAAAGATAGATCGGTATACACATATCTTACCTCTAGGAAAACAAGGGGAAGAAAGAAAAATTTGTGAAAAGTTGAACTTGATAGCGGGGCTTTCATTAGAATGAGTTTTCGATACCGATCCACTTTTATTTCTCGAGGCAAGAAGTATTGCTATAAGCTAAAAAATGTCAAAAATATTAAAATACAAAATAAATTCATAACGCATCATAAATAATCTTTAAATTTCGTAATAGAACAATTTAGAGTTTGCAAAAAATAAAAAGAAAAGTATATAAAAACTATTATTTTAGTTTGTTTGGGGTTCTTAGACCATTCTTAGGTGAGTCTATGAGAAACATAAATTTTAAAAGGTTTTTAGACAGTTAATCAACTTTTTTTCCTCCTCATTTTTATTTTAAAAAAATACAAAATAAATATATTTAGGTCAATTTCCACTAGGGGTCAATTAACCTTCACTTTTACACAATTATGGGAGAATAATACTATTTAACATTATCGGTGCTACAACATCAGTTTACATGCCACGATATGATAAACTCAATGAAAGGTACGATTAAGTTACTCATTTAAATATATCTCTCGTTTAATATCATTTAGTACTAACTAAATTGATATTACAGAATCAGTTATGCTAGATAGTATTATTTCTACTCATTATTGGAACATGATACAACCATATTTGAAGGAGCTCATTGAAAGAAATGTACAATTAAATGAGTCACTCAATTTACCATTCATTGAGTCCATCACCTAACGTCACACGGACTAATATTGTTGCATCAATAGCATTAAATATCATTATTCTTAGACATTATAGGAACATGATACGGTCGCGTTTGAAGGGGCTCACTAAACAATAGCAAATCTTGTGGGAGGGATATGAGGAATTCAAATTTCAATTCAAAAAACATCATTATTTATCCACAAAGCAAATGCAAAGGTAACATCGACATGTCTTGGATGATTTTTTGTTCGTGCGAAATTTCAAACTCTAAAGCTTCAAATCTTCTTTGATTTGGTTTGGTTTCATAATTTGCTACATTTGCTTTACTATTTTTGGTGTTACTTTGATCAACTAAAAATTATAAAGAAAATAACTATTTTCCTTTTTAAAATAGTGTACGTGTTCAATTTTTGAAATTTTTTCATCCAAATCCACTCACACAACAAATACATATTCATTTTTATTATGCCACAAAGTTGAAAAAGATAACAAGAAAGGCAATATTGAAAAGGTTAATCCCCTATTCGATGCACATTTTGTAGTTAAAATGCTTTTTTTTTTATGTGATAGAGAATATGTGGTTGAAAAAGAAGGAAAGGTCAATGATGTGATGAAAAATATTATTTTATTGAAGAATGTGTTATTGAAAATGAGTAGAAGAATGAGAATGAAAAAGATAATGTGACTCAAACAGGAACTAAAAGAGAAAAGCCATCATTTCTTTACTTTTTTTTCTAATTATTTAAGAGGAAAATGATTTAGGGTGATAAGATTACCCTCAAATAAGTTTTCAATCCATTCAACAAGGATCAAAATTGAAAGTTTGGGAGACCTAAATGGAATAAAAGAAGTTAATCAACAACCACATTATTTTTTTGTGAAAGTTGAGGGATCACAACTGCAAATTTCTTTAAATACAATAACACCATTCCATCATTTTTTTAAAAAATAAATAAATAAAATGAAAAAAATTAAGAGAGATGTATATTTTTTTCCATGTCATTTATATATAAAATGAGTTAACTTCACCTAATTTCAAAATGGTGGAAATAACTTTTTTACAGTACTAATTACTAAGCTCATAACGGTTACACCAATAATCACTCGATTAAAAATATTAATACAAAATTTTATGTGACGTCATTAAGTAACACCGTGTTATTTATTAAGCCACACAAGACAAAAGCATGGGTAAAAAAAAAAACACGTGCGTGAAGCAATCCGGTAAGGGTTAGATTAAGGTTTAAAAATAAAATCGAGAAAAGATTAAGATTGAAGATGATAAATTGGAGATGAAATGTTTTATGCGATTAAAATGTTTTTTTAGCCTAATCATTTCACTTCGTATGCACACCTTTTTTTAAATCATGATTTTATTTTACATGGCTTAATAAATAATGGCGTAAACTCAGTACAAAGTGTCTAAACAACGTCACATAAGATTTTACTTTAATGTTTTTAACTGAGTGATTATTAATGTAACATTTACACAATTTAGTGACGAGTACAAGAAAATTACTTCAACAATCACTTTAATATATACACAACAAACTTCAGTGACCAATGTTGAATTTAGTCAAAATAAAATAGTTTTCCAACTTCTATGACATCACGAATATGTAATCAATTGCAATCAGGTCCTCAGAAAGTTCCAAGGTCCTGTTCCAGTCCCTATCCTGCAATTATTATTACATAAAAGAATGTGTTCTCATTAGGCTACTTGGCTAAGAAAGCATGTTTGGTCAAGCTTAACAAATGCTGCTTACTTGACAATTTGCGACTGAAAAACTTACCTCCAACAACCAGCAAATGCTCTCATACTCATATAGAGCGTTAGTGCAATCCAGATTCCAATATATCCATGACTGGATGAAAGAATGAACAATAATAGAATGCTTATTATGGCCACAATAATCTGAAAGCATGAGCCAAAATTAGGTATATTACCAAAAGCAAGTTTAAGCCCCCGTTTTCCCACCATTTCTTAAAGAATAATGCTATTTATAGTGAAAAATACCGATAATCACCCAACGTGATATATATCATGTAGCGCGATTATTGATAGTCTTCACTATTAATAGCATTATTCTTTCTTAAATTTCATTTTTTACCAAATTCATTTTCAATAATTTAGGACTATAACTTTTATCAACTTATCAACCACACTTCTCATCAACTTTTATCAATATCTAATGAAAATCTAATTTTTATCCAAACGAAACAGAGGCTAGAGATATATGCTTCATACGTTCGAAGATAATGAGAAATTTGTGTTCTAAGATTGGGCCCCTCCCATTTTGAGCTGGTTTTAAGGGTGACTCCTCGTTACAATCTATCCCCCTCACCAACCATCGAAAATCGATGTCCACAAAGGCCAATTTTCCCAACTAGGTGACTCCATGGAATGCTCCACATGTTGCCATCCACAAGCAGGGTGCTTGTTCTAGAAATACTGTTACAAACACTTGGAGAAAGAGGTTGGCCAACGTGGGAATAAGCTCACAAGACAGGCCTTCACTTCGCTTATCTCCACAGGCAGAGACGAGACTTCCAAACAAAAAGGACAGAACGTAAACGAGTACAGAGCATTCAAGCCCAAAACTACCTCATAGTTTATACTACGCAAGGCATGGACAAATCTAAAGGAGAAGTTTTTCATTTTCACTCGATGTGGGATTCATGTCAATCCCATTACAAGTTGGCTAAGCAGAAGACAATTATCAATCTATGTGGGATTGTCTTCAAAGTCACAGGTAACAGTACAATTAAATAATTACACAAAAAAGGATCAAGTAGTGCAAGGGATGGAGAACAATTTGATTGAACCTCACACCACCTGACAACTTACAATCGTGTCCCAAAGAATTCTGAATGACATAAAAGATATTTTCTAAGACTGTGAAAACAAGGATGCTATGTTTGGGAACAAGATAAAGGATACAAAAGGCTCCTATTTCGACCAATAAATGCAGTATCATACCTATTTGGCCAATGAATGCTGTATCAACCAGAGATGCGATAGGATCAGCTGTCAAAGCCAGAGCAGCAGGGAGAGCAATTCTCGCTATTTCTAAACCAAGTTCGTCCAATTTGAAAACTGATCTGCTCCGGCAATTGGAAACATACAAATAGTTAGCACCATTTGTCTTGGCAAGTATAAAAATCGGTTGATTCAAGAATCACCTGAAGCAAGATATTACCCCTTATGCTCATTTCGTACTTAAACCTTGATTAACAAAAAATTATTTAGAAACTTAGCTGAGTTTTTCGAACTTACAAGATTCTAAAATAGCAACCAGCACAACCATAATGTTGCATTCTAAGTTAGTATATGGGGCATTGGAAAAAGCAACAACTAAACTCAAACTGATATTTTTTATTATCCAGTTTTGCACAACCGTCTCTAAACATATATTTGGACATATCGAGGTTATCTAGAATATATTGGCACCTCCTAAATTGTTGCCTTTTGTCTGGAAAAGGTGATACTAGCTCAAACAAACAATCATTTTATGTTGGGCTGAGTGCACAAGTACACTTTTTACTTTAACCACAGATCGATGTGTCACCTTGAGGGTGAACTACAACAAGTCTATAAATATATATATATTTGTTTTGTAGGTTTTTAATTTATTCTGTTTATTACATATCTCGTACCCAGAAATTAGAACTTAAATCATAAAATTTACCTTCCTATCAAAACCCTCCATCCCTGCCCCTCCCCACAAACAATAAGAAATGAAAATTTAGAACATGCTAGAATTGTGCTTAAAGTAAGTTTATGTTACATATTTTGCCCAACATAATATTCAAACTTATTTTTCTACTAAAATAAATTCACTTTATAGAAAATAAGTATTAATTTTCTAAAAAGTAACTTCAGGACATCCAAACATGCTCTAATTTTATCACAAATTTATGTATTTACTTTTATAGAAAATCAGGATATTTTTCTAAAAAAAAGTAACTTTTAAGCACAGCCAAGCTCTAATTTTAGCACAAATTTATGTATTTCGAGTACATTGTCTTCTTAAAGAATATGAAGATGGGGATTTCCCTGCTCCCGCGGAAAGAAATGTCTTCCCGGACCATCGTTAAATCCCCAATTCCTGTGCTGATATTGGAAAGTTTTCAGAAAGGAGACTCCATGCATATAGAACTATATATCTCGTGTATAATTTTCTAATCAAATTCAGAAAAGCAAAAAGACACGTATCAGGTTCTGCAAACCCATCTTTAAAATTTGGCAAGAAAAAGTTTTGACGTATCTCTAATGAATAAAGAAGAGAGCCACGTGCATTGAATCCCCCTTAATTCTGTGTGTGTCCACTGTTTTCCTGTACAAAACCACGCAATAGATCATAGATGGCAGCGAGTTTGACCAAATTTTAAGCCATGAGTACATACATGATTTTCGTTTCTCCATGTCTCAACGTTGCAACTGACGCCAAGAATTTTCTACCCACTTGGCTTGCTATTAATACAAGTAGTGTATGGAAGCAGTAGACTATTGCAATGCAGTGCTGTTTTGAGTAGGATTCGTTTCTTTTTTTGGAATATCGAAGTAAATTAGTATTTCCCTTTACAATAATGTCCAAATTATATATTTACTTGATTAAAATGTTGCCCGGGTGAATGAAATTGAAGTTGGAAGTGGTATAGGTATTGACGAAAAAATAATTATAACTTCTCCCACGTTAGTAAGGCAATGACTATTTTATGTATGATCAAATTTTACGGAGGTATAATTATGTGTCTGGATTA
Organism: Fraxinus anomala; assembly: GCA_903798345.1. Taxonomy (NCBI): domain Eukaryota; kingdom Viridiplantae; phylum Streptophyta; class Magnoliopsida; order Lamiales; family Oleaceae; genus Fraxinus; species Fraxinus anomala. The sequence goes on along the minus strand of CAIGRN010120233.1, from coordinate 5,918 downwards.
GCACCTCGCGCCATTAAACTAGTTTGCAAATGCGACATGTCAACTCGAATTTTTCCAAGTATTAAATAATTTTTACTAAGTTGTAAAAGGTGAGCTTCAAGTCTACTATTAATGGCAGTAGTTAATTTCATTTTGATAATCTTGTGTTAAAAAAAGTAAATTGTTTTTGAATCAAAGTAAAAAACCAAAAACCAAGTGCATAATTGCAAAACCTCCTAAATAAAAGCAAAGACAAACTTTCATCTGGTTGATGGGAATATGCATGTATTCTTTTGCCCTATTTGATTTTTATTGAAAATCAATTTTTTAGCAAATTTTGATAAAGGTTGATAAAATATTTTTGGAACAAAGAATTAAAAAAAAAAATGAAGAAGAAGAGGAGGAGGAGAGGAAGAAGAAGAAGAAGAAGAAGAAGAAGAAGAAGCAGGTGACACAATAAAATTAATGGAATATGCAGTTTCAATGTCAAAATTCAAGTACAATCCTAATTCGAGCTATAATAGCCATGCGTGCACCATATGTCCCTCCACTGGACCCTCCGATGCCGCCAAGCCTACCTCTAAACCAAAACTGTAGCAAATGATGGTGATAAAGTATGATTATTGAAACAGCGGGTCTACCACAGGCCGATGGCCTTCCACCAAACACCTCCGACTCCAAGCCAGATAATAAGATTGACTATGGAGATCAAGAATCCGTAGCCCCACCATTTGGAAAGTGGCACGTAGCCAGCGCCATAAAACACGGGTGCTGATCCAATCCCGTAATGTGTAATGCCACCCATAAGATTTGATAGAAACGAGAGGACCATGGCCGCGAGGTATGGTGGTGTACCCAAAGCACTAGCTACTGATAAGAATGCTGTAAACATGGCACCAATATGAGCAGCCCCACTTGCGAAGAAATAATGAGAATAGAAGTAAAGAAGAACCAGAATGCCAAAAGATGACTGCCATGGAAGTCCCAATCCGCCAACAAACTGCAAAGAATGCATAAAAAATAAGTCATCGTACTAGAATGGAATGGAATGAGTGTTCCAATGAGAAAGATGAAGCTATGTTAAAAATTAAAATTTACTATTATAGGATAGAGGGACATTGAAAAGAGGTCCAAATTGGAGATATGTTAATAAAACTATATCATGTATGTCTTTTCCAAGGGATGAAAATGGAAAGGCAAAACGACGTAGAAATATAAATCAAGATTTTCACATAGTAATGCTCAAGAAAAAATACAAGAACACAATAAAAGTAATTAGTTAAAATTGTAATGATAAACAAATTATTGTTTATCATCCTAAATAGTTTCAATGATTCGTTGCATAAGGTAGAAACTACAAAGCAAACCTGAAGTTTATGTTTACTTAAATATTTATGAGTTTACCACTAAGAGAAAAAGGGATATATCTCTACATATTTTATGGAGGCCAGATCCAGTCATGGAAGAATATTAAAGAACTTGACTGTTAATGGGCTTAAGAGATGTCATGTTTCGACCCTACCAAAATAAACTCCAACTATATCTTGGATCTCTATCACATCGAGTGTCGTAGCCTATTGCCCATCATAGGGGAAAAAGGAACAAAGGTTACAATTAGAAGTTTTTAAGAGCCATTAGAAAGTCTGGTTATCAGGTCTATAGATGTTCTTTACTTAACAAATGTAAATTTAAAATGCACCAACTTTAGAGAAATAAAATTAAACCAACCTTAACAACAGTTTGGCTAAACCATGAGATGAGACCGTATTTGTTTAGATACCCAGCCATAGCAATAAGTGCAGCGAACCAAGTAAGAGTGTCCCAAGCAACGGATTCAGCTAGGCATTCCTTCCACGTGACAACCCCCGTCACAAGGAGGACAGATAATCCAAGAATTGCTGCAGTAACAGCATCGATGTTCAGGGTACCTCCAAAAATCCAAAGCCCCACCTAGTGGAGAGAAATATCAAGAAATGTGATTTTGCAAGCAATCAAGACAAACGACAGAATAATTCATCAATGCATTGCACGCGAAGACCAGAATTATGCAGTGCACTTATTGTCTTTTGAATAGAATGCAGCAACAACTGCAGTATACCTTTCGTCTGCATGGTCATTCATAACAGGTAAAAGCCCAGAATTCTCCATATTCTATGTCATACCTTCATGAATAAATCATATCATAGGCAGAAAAATTCACCAAGGCTCTTCCAAGTTTTGAAAGCAAGATAGCGTGTCACAGTAATACTCGGACAAAATGATTGTCAAGTAGCAATCTATTTAGTGCTTTTTTTCGTTGTCTTAGCAATCCAACAGGTACTGAGAGATTAAAATTGGATCAGAAACCATTTCCATTAGTTGATTTTGTACAGTAAAGAGGAGAATTTTAAGCATCATTACGTTTTTCTTTTGGATAAAAATATTCAACAAAGTGTTATGTTTCATTGTCCAGTTTCAAAATTGCCACAAAATGAATTTCAATTTAACTGTCCTTACAAAAAGATTTCAATATATTTCAAAGATTTATACTTTAATATGAGTTATCTAATTCTGAAATAGTGTAATCACTTCACATTCAACCAAGAATTGCTAAATCCCAAAACAAAAGGAGAGCATGCAGAAGACCATTAACAAAATTAAAAGATGAGCGGAACAGTAAATTTTTGAATTAATATTTAGGCAAAAAATTTCAATAATTATACCGTAAGAAGTAGAGTTCCAGCCATGATAAGCTCATTCTTTGACATGGCCCCCATCTTGTCCAATTTATCCCTCGCAAGCTTAGGCGCATCGGGACTGCTCTTCACAGTAGGTGGATAGATCAAATACAAAAGCAATGGGACCACAATCAATGACAGCAATCCAGGCACAATTGCACCTTTCGCCCAATCCATCCACCCGAGGGTCTGATTTATTGTACTCGAAGTCAAGTTGGCGGCCAATGGATTCGCCGCCATGGCTGTCAAAAACATGGATGACGAAATCACTGAAGTTTGGAAGCATGTTAGCATTAACCATGACCCCAATTTATGTTCAGTCCCATCACCTGCATTACTACCACAAGCCACACACAGGGACTTCACCAATGGCAAAAAAATCCCCCCAGCCCTGGCAGAAACTGAGGGAATAGCTGGAGCCAAAAGGGCTTCACTAAAAACCAAACTGTAACCTAATCCTAAAGACGAGCTTCCAAATAACGAAACAAATTGATAAGCAATTCTATTTCCTAATCCAGTCTTAATAAACCCACGTGCAAAAAAGAAGGCCAAAGCAATCAACCAAGGAATGGGATCCCCAAATGCTGAAAAGGCAGCAGCAAAAGTGAGGGTTTTGGTGAGAACACACGCGCCAAGACCCATCAATGCCACAGCTCCCAACGGCAATGGTTGAGTGATTATTCCAACTATGGTAGCCAAAAATATAGACAACAACTGCCACGCAATTCGCGATACTCCGTCTGGCGCCGGAACAAGCCATAGAATAACTCCTGTAGCTATAGACGCTATAAGTGGCTTCATAGCAGCCCCCTGCCATGGCTGCAGCTGAGGAGATGACGTGGCAGCTCCAGAGGCGGAATTGACTATAATTGAGTCCCTTTTCGGGGAATGAATTAAGAATGTCGATTTTTGTGAAATTAACGGATTGAGATATCTATGTTGTTGAGAGTTAAGTGGGTTGTTAGAATTGTTAACGCTGTTTTTTATGACAGATCTTGAGTTCAAACGGAGGGATTTTGGGATCGGGAAGCGGGGTTTGGGAGCGGAGAGTGGGCGGAAGCGGAGGTTAAGGGGGGAGGTGAGTACTAAAGACGCCATCTTTTGACGGCGTTTCGCGGTGGCGGGTTGGTGGCGATGGGATCCAACTTTTTCTCACTCTCTGTGTGGTGTTGGAGAAGGAACGTGGAAATGGAAACTGAAATGCAGCTTGGGTACTCATCTTATTGTTTCATTAGCAAGTTGTCCCCTCAGTTATTAAAACAATTGGTTCGGACATTGACTCGAAAAAGATAGAAAATCACGTTAGTGGCTTGAACCAATCCATTTTGGCATAAACAAACCAATTTTGGAGTGAATGAGTTGATTCTTATTGTTCATCAATCAGATTTAGATTCGAATGATTAGTTCTTAAGTGAGTTTAACGAGTTCTCTGAATTTTCCATTTTTGCTGAATAACTTTACTAATTTTCAATTGAATAGATTGGTCTAATCACATCGATGATGACAATGGTAAAAATAGCAAGTTGTTCTTAAATCTTTGTTATAATTGCAAAAACCGTAAAAGTGAATAATCGTTCCTTCAAAAAACATTTCTCACATTAAATTTCTAGTCATGATTCCAAATTTGAAAATGAATGTAGCTTCATAAAATTAGACGCAAGACAGTCACTTAAAAATTTAGATAAATTTTGCCATTGGTGATTTTGTGTTACTATAATGAAAGGTTTAGAAGTAATATGTCATATTCTAAAGTTTGAGGTTCAAATATACACTCAAGAAATAGGTAAGGGACTAATAGTGAATATTTTTTCCAAGTGAATATCGGCCGTAAGATTATGATCATCGACGGTGGAGATGGGGATTGGAATATACAGCTTCTGGAAAGGGACAGGTGGGGTTTTGTTTGGCTTAGAGAAGTCAGTCTGACAGTCTGCAAGATTTGGAGTATTTGTGGTGCTGGTGTTTGTAAGCCTACTGGACAGTAAATCAGAATGTTCCACGTGTCAAACTTAGCGTTGCTGAGTATTGTTATCCACAAATCATCGAGAAAATTTTTGTATTTTGCAAATCACGTTCGTCAATAATTAGGAAAATGCTTGGTTAAACCATTCCGAGTACGGTGGGGATCCTCAAGGATGAGGTTTAACTTTTTTTTATAATAATTTTATCATTAATATTATTATGCACATGTTTGGTTGAGTTAAAATGTTGATTAAAATATAAATTAAAATCAATGATTAAATTTCAATCACACATTTCGTGAATCCATAATTTTTTAATCGCACGTTCCATCTAGTTTTATAAAAATCTACTAAAAGTTATTTTTCTTATCTTAATCAAACAAGAACTATAAAATATGCCACGATTAAAAGTCAAGCGATCTCGTGTATTTGTAATCCTACTTTTTTTCCTAAACATTTATCCCATGTTTGACAATTATTATTTTCAAACTCTTTTTTTTAAATATTCATTTTCAATTACACGCTCATACAATAAAATATTTAGCACGTAAATTTAAAAAATTTTCTTATTTTTTAACTACACATTATCTTAAACGACACTATTCAAAACTTTGTTTTTCAAAATTAATGGCTGTCGAACATGGACTTAGCTATACAGCATAGGGTTGAATTGTTATCATATTTTTCTTTTGCTTCAGTCACTTTTTAACTATTCTATAGATTTTTAACCTTTGCTCGTTATTTCACGTTTTTATATTTTCTTCACATTCTTATTCTCAAAATTTCATTACTTAACATATCTTGTCTCAAATAACGATTTTCGTCCATTAAAATGACACAAAAGACTTATTTTCCTCTCAGATTTATAGATAGGATGAATGTATTCACGCCATTGATAATTAACTACACCATGTTATAATTGCTCTTTGTATTTTTAAATAAGCAAAATAAACACAAATATATAATCTCTACAAAATAATTCTCCATGTTAACATAATATTTGGACGAAAATAGTGATAAATGACCAGATATTTTTAATTGATTGAAGTTAAAAAATAAAAATGTGACAGAAAAAGTGGAGATATTATAACAAAAATGAGCAAAATTGTGAACTTCCATTGCAATCAATGTGGTGCAATTAACAAAAACTGTGGTGTGAATTCAATTAAAAAATGTGGTGACAATATAACAACTTCAAGCTTTCATTTTTTACCTGGTGTATTCAAGAAAACTATCATATCCTTGAGTGCAAATAAACAAA
>CAIGRN010120226.1:0-22053 GCA_903798345.1 Fraxinus anomala | reverse complement strand
TTTTTTCGCTCAATGCCTAAAACAAAAATAAAGAAAATGTACAACATTTAAATGTCAAATCTAAAGATCCTAATCACAATCATCATATCCAAAGAAAATTATCATTTACTTATCTGTAAATTGTAAATGCAAGAGGAAATTAGGGGGAAATTTACGAATCAAACCATGCAATGGAGAAATTGAATATCTGGGGTCTTTATTTCTTCTGGAAGAGTTTGTTCTTGTTGTATTTGATTTTGATCCAATTCACACCACTGGAGGCTCCATCCTTAACTTTCTTCGCCGCATCCTTCGTTTTCTCCACTCCGGCGTCGAATTTCGCGCTCAATCTTTTCGACAACTTCGGTTGCGGACCGCCGAGTCTTTTCGGCTGTTTCGCAGTGTTGCCGCCGCTGCCTCCTCCTCCTACCCACGGATTATTGCTCAATGCCATTAATTGATTTCGAAAATTTCAAGCCTCAAGAAAAGATCGATTTCTTCCTTGAGAGAAATGAGAAGTCTGTGAAGAAATCACCAATAACGTTTCCTCTTCGGAAGTCTTATAAAGTAGAAAAAAAAGGGTTGGCACACAATTTTTGTCCGTCCCCACCTCAACATAATAACCTAAAATTTATTTTATTTTTCTATTTATTTTATTATTATTTTATTTTATTGAGAATTTATATAAATGGACCTTAAGTCCCCTAGTCCAAAATGAGGGCAATTTGATCAATAAAGAAACACTGTGATAAACTATTAGAAATTTGGTATGTGACGATTCTTTACTTATTGTTCGATAGCAAGTTGACAATTAATTTTTAAAATTGAATATATCATCTTTAATATATCATTATAATTTAAAAATTAGTTCTTCTTGTGATGAAAAATGTCCAAATCTTTATTAAACTATCACGTGGTACTCTTTAAAAGATGTAGTACTTCAATTTTTTTTCAAAAGAATCCAAATTGAGAAATATTAATTTCATGAAGTTGAAAATGTGAGGACCATGTCATGATTAATGTATATTCGCACGACATACAATGTTGAGGACTAATTTTGCAATTTTAGTAAAAATTGAGTACTAATGTATTATTTAAATAATAATCAAGGACCAATAGTGTACATATGATGTTTATTATAAATATATTTATACTTTTTTTTAAAGCAATTTAACTTAATTAGTTAAAATCACCCCAAGTTCCGGGTGAAATAAAACGATGAATATAATCAATCCAATTACAACTAACCCAAACGAGCATACTGTTATATTGTGGGTGGCCTTATTTTCTCTAGGGACGACAACATGGTGAAGCAAGGGTGATCATCGATATCTCAACATATTCAGGGATTTTCAGAAGGTAGGAAGGCAATGCAAGAGCCAAAATATCCCCTATTTACCACGCCATTAATTATTTTAACACTATTTTAAAATTCGATTTATATTTAAAAAAATTTAAATAAATAAAATAAAAACGTTTATAACGAGTTTAGAGAATTTGGGACGGGATCATGTTCCACGTCCTATGGGGTGAGGCAATGATGCACGGGTCAGGGCTTCCTTCCCTTTAACCGCAACTTTTATTGGCAAAGATGTGATATATCATAGAATACCAGCTATTGATGCACATTGAAAATCTGATTTAAGACTTTGCACCACCTTAGAAAGTCACATTCCACCAATGTAATTTGGTGTCCAATTTCATTTTCAAATAATTCCATCTCAATCCGCTATCACCTTTATATCTTCCACCCCAAGCTGCCCACCATCATTTTCGACCTTGCTGCCAAACCCACCCCATATTCATCTTGAATTACCGCCCCGGTGTTGATAAAAATGGCCGCCTCTCTCCATCCTATCACATCCGTATGTTTCTCATGATGTATTTCTATAATATTGATTATAATATTTGTCTTTCCCAAAAGTATTGCTCTGATTATTGTAATTATGAGTGACTTGCTTTCAAAAATCTTGAGCAAGATGTGGAAAAATGTGATCAACTTCATTGTTGGACACTGAATTCGGGTCTAAGTACCAAAAGGCGCGTGTCCCTTTTTTTTTAAAAAAAAAAAAAAAAAGAATCAATTGTTTTGAAGTCATTTTTCTACCTAACCTTGTTTGATGGTTATTATTGCGTAAAAATGTTATTTTGAATAATGATTTTTTTTAAATGTGAATAAAAATTTTGAATTTACGTGCAAAATATTGCATTGTGTAAATGTGTATTTAAAAATGAACATGAAAAATAAATTATTTTACCATACAAGAGTCATATGGGGTTAAGCATGGATGATTTTTTGGGCTCATTTACCTCGCAAAGGGCTTTATGCTATCAGTTTTCGATTATCTAATTTTTGTATTCTTTTTTTTCCAATTATCTAGTTTTTGTAAATTTCAAAGCTGTCTAGGAATTATTAATAATATTTATAATTTTAGTTATTTGGTATATTACTTTATTTATTTTATGATCACATATTAATTAAAATAATATTAAAAAAAATAAGTAAACATTTTTTTACACATAAACCCCTGTTTGAGCTCCATTATGTAAAAACTCATTTCTTCCAACTCATTTTTAATCACACAATCTTTCAATAAAATAATTTTACACGTAAACTTTAAAAAAAAAAAAAATCTACTTTTTTAACCGCACATCCTCTAAATAATCTCTATTACAAATTAAAAAAAAAAAAAAAAAAATCTCAATCACCCTAAATTTCGCCTAAACTTTAATGTTTTGAGGCTAGACCTTGTTGCCACTTATTGATTGAGAGTCACAAATTTGGTTCCACATAACTTGAAATCTTTCTTGATTCTTGGATCGCTATATAGTTTATTGAAAACAGTAAGAATATTAGGGTGTAATTTGGGATGGTGTCATCGTTTATTGAATTCATTCTCGTGGATTTTATAGATTTGAATAGAATTTCATAAAATTTTTAATATTTTTTTTATTGATTCGTCGATTTTTAATGAATTTCTTACTATTATAGTAAAGCGATTTGACTTTAATCATAGATAAAAATTCTAACTTTGTTATTTGAAAAAACTAATTTCACCATTCTACAAAATCAAGCAAATAAATATTAAGAAATTAAAAATTAGTTCCACGTGAAAAATTAGACCAAATTACAATCTACAAAATCTAGAAAATAATATCAACAAAAAATAAAATCATTTTCCATAATATTATCATGAATTACGTACAAAATGTTCACTAAATAATTTACGATTAAGGGAGTTTCAAAAGATCTTCCAACCTCTCAACTTGGCTCCATTGCTGAAAATTCTTTACAATTACGCGTTCAAGCCTTTAAGGAGTATTATATTTTTATTTCTATTATATTATATTCTAAAATGACTTATGGCGTGTTGAATACATATCTAAAAGTGAATGATGTTACTCTAAGAAGAAGAAGATTGTTCAATGTGCATTTTTTTTTTTTTTTGAGAGAAATTATAATAAGATTATAATGAAAATTAACGGTGAATGCCACAAATTAATGTATAGATTATAAGTTAACAATAGTTGTAAATATGTTATTGAAAATAATATATGACTGCAAATTATAATGAGATCATTTTTATAAACAAATATGTTTATTACAAAATATGATGTGACACTTTGAGATCAATATATAAAACTTTTAACATAATAACTGTTAAAGTTAGGGCGTGACCTGAATTTTACTTTGCAAATGATTGAGAATTCTAATTAATATCAACATTACGAGGAATTTTACATGTTGGAATGCTTTTGGAATTATATTCGAAATCTATTTGGCAAATTCTAATTTAATTTCTATTTGGAAGTCCAATTGAAAGTTGAAATTTGTGTTGGACTTGAATAGATCAAGATATGGACCAGAGAGGGCTTTTTAATGCAATTATGCTCCCTTAGCACTCGATTAGAGCTCGACCGCCAAAAACAGTGAAGCTGACACACTCTGACACCAGTCGAACGCTCGAGTGTTGGGACAGCGCCGATTGGCGCTCGAGTGCCATATTCATCCGGCCATGGTCCATCTTCACAATTTACACGTTTTGAGTATTCTTTTTCCATCTACAACTCTATTTTTAGGGTTTAAAACATCATCTACATATATTTGGCTCTTCATTATATTTTAGATGAAGTTAGACAAAATCAAAACATAAAATTATTATAATTCTTTTTCCATATTTTAGTCAAATCTCCATTCCTCTATCAATTATTTTATTCTTGAATTTGTGATCAATTACTTTATATTATGCCATATTATTTTTCTGTCTATTCACAGCAAATTGGTATCGAAATTATCTGATATTTTTTCGTTGTTCATAACAATAACTATGCTATATTTGTTGAAATTTGAATTTAAAAAGGAAGTAATTTGCTCAAATTTTAGTGTCAGTAGTGGAGAGTGATTTTTAACGACTCGACCCTTTTTGTTGGGTCTTTACCCCGTATATAGGCCATTAGACTGGAGTTTATCATATAAATAATGTTAAACTACAATGCCTGATTTAAACATGTGTGTATCACACTTTTTGGAGAAATTTGATTTATTGAAGAGTTTAGTAACGACGAGGTCATGATGTTGCTTATGTCGTAGCCATATACCTTAGCCATCATTACTTTCAATTGATTGGTTGTTGCCGGTAGTATTGCCATCCATAGGAACACCTTTTCGGTTATATTATGATTATGTTTTGGAAGAATTTGTTAAAGAGCTTAGTTGAACAATATATTTGATTAAATAATCTTCTCTCAATGTTTCTTTGTCAAACAACTCTCAGTTATAAAACATAATAAACAAATAATGTCAATTGTCATAAATACCCTTACCATTGAAAAATACCGTAATACCCGTTTAGAAATATCATGTACATTGTACTTTTATTAGCGAATATAGTATTGAATAATATTTTAATTGGTGATGTTTTAGTATTTAATGTGTTTTTTGTGTTATTTGCAATTATTATGTGATAATAACACTCTAATTGTTATCTGAAATGTAGAACATCACTTCGATCGTTGTTTGCTATGTAAAATGGCATTACAGTTGTTATCTACTGTAACTTTTTTCTTCAAAGAAATGACTTTCAATAATGAACTCCCCAATGTATACAACAGAATTGCACCATGTCACAAAGAACGATTGAAATGACATAATTTTTATATTATCGAGATGGTGAAAGCACAAGTCGCTCTACTCATATGTGTCGATTAAGTTAATGAGCATACCTCTCAAATTTTGTGTATGTCATGTGCATATTACAATGTAAATAAGTTCTATTTATTAATTTTTTAGGGTAATAATGGATCGCGACTGCTTATACTCGTTTTTACACGTGCAATAGCAGAAATGTCTTTTCATGTAAATAAGTTTTCATCTATATTTGATTTTTTTTTCAACGAAACAAACTTTAATAATGGACTCCCTAATGTATGTAATATAGAAATGTTGACCATGTCATAAATAACGATTGAATTGACATAATTTTTATGTTATCAAGATGGCGAAAGCACAAATCATCCTACTTATATGTGTCGATTAAGTTAATGAGCATATCTATCAACTTTTGTACATGTCATGTGCATAGTATGATGTAAATAAGTTTCACTTATTATTTCTCGATGCACAGATGGGTCGCGACTGCTTATACTCATTTTCACACACATAACGCTAAATGTTGTTTTAATCTCAATAACAAAACTTGTGTTGTTAGGATGATTTCTCCTATATTTTGATTTTTTTTTTCAATGCAACAACCTCCAACAATGAACCCCATGACATATGTAAGACATAAAGGTTGACCACGTGACAAAACATTCGAAATAACATAAATTATATGTTATCGAATAGGGAAAGCACAAGCCATCTGACCGATTCACATAGATTAAGTAATGTTATCTTAAAATGTAAATGAGTTCAACTTATTGATTCTAGAGGCAGGGATAAGATGTGTTTGCTTATATTCGTTTTTACTAACATAACAACACAATGGTAGTTTTCATCTCAGTAATGGTACTTGTGTCGTTTTATTATTTTATCTTGTATTTTGATTTGTTTTCAACGCAACAACAAGAAGGAATGGACCCCCTAATGTATGTAAGACATAAAGGTTGACCATATGATAAATAATGGTTAAAATGACATAAGTAATGAGCATTTCTCTCAACTTTTGTATATATTATGTCCATCTTACAACCTAAATGAGTTTAACTTATTGGATCTAGGGATACGAATAAGACGTGGATGCTTATATTCGTGTTTACAAATATAATGGCACAAGGGCCATTTTCGTCTCAGTAAAAGCACTTGTGTTGTTATGTTATTTTCTCTTATAGTTTGATCTGTTTTCAACGTAACAACCTCAAACAATAGACCCCCTAACTTATCTAAGACATAAAGGTTGACCATATAATAAAGAACAATTAAAATGACATAGATTATAATGGGTACTCATAAGTCAATAATGACACTTATGTTGTTCTCATGGAAGTTTTCAACTAAGTAACGACACTTGTGCGGTTCTCATGGAAGCTTATAAGTCCTGTAATGAAATTTGTTTCATTATCATGGACACTTATTAGTCTAGCAAGACACTTATTTCGTTCTCATAGACACTTTTTAGTCCATCAACGACACTAACGATGTTCTCATGGAAGCTTATAATTCATGTAATATCACTTTTGTCATTCTTATGGACACTTTATAAGTCCAATAAGGCACTTGTGCTGTTTTCTTGAGACATAAAACCGTTAAGATGCACACTAATATTTAACTAAAGACAAACATGTATAATAGAAAAAAATCTATCTCATAGAATAAAGTCTTCCTATTGATGCACATTTTCAAATGTAGTCTACAACTTTTTTTGCACTGTCCAAAACATCAAAATCCTCGGATTCTAGTGAAAAATTGAAATAGAATAATTTTGAGGTACTGTAAAACATTAATCTTAACCTCTAGTTACCCTAAAACCATATCCCTCACCACTATAATTGCCATTATTTCCAGCACCACCACCACTATATTAATATGTGCTTCCCCCACTCCGATTATAAGAGTTATCTCTTCTAAAATCATGACCACCAAAATACCCACCACCACGCATGCTTTTACCTTCGTATGGAGCTCAACTTGCAAATCTAATCAGTAATGGATACCTCTTGATTGGCTTTCTGGATCAAATCAGTTAGTACTTTGTTAGTCATGAATTGTTCTCTGTTAAAGAAAACGGTAGCCAGTCCTCTTTTTCTAGCACGACATGTACGTCTAATTGGGTATACATAATCATCAATACCATTAGAGAGATCAAAGTTGATAACGCGAGCAAGGTAAGTAATATCAAGACTACGAGCTACCACATCTGTCGCAACCAAAATCAGTGTGTTTCCACTCTGAAACGATCTCAATGCTAGTTTTTTTTCCTAGAACAACAGGTTAATTAAAGTCAAATCAAGTAATAATCAATGTAAACATAATGAAAAAACAATTACACAACTAAAGAATAAAAGGATTCAAAAAAGTCAAGGGGATACACAACCTTTCAAGCTACCAACTTATATACATTGTTTAGTAGGTCAAGATCCATTCTATAAATAAGGGTATTGTAGTAAAAATAGCGAAACATAGCCATTGTTTGATCCTTATTTTTTAAAATTCATTTTCAACCACATATTTTATGGGATCCACAACTTCTATTAATTTTTCAACTATGCATTTTATTAACTTTTATAAAAAATTTATTAAAAATCTGATTTTTAACTAAACCAAATAAGGGCATATAATAGACAAGGATCCAAATTACTACACATGCAAAAATTATGTCGACGGCATCAATACTAAGAGTTGTATTGCTCCATAATAATGCCATTTAAAGAATTTCATTCAATGTGTAACCATGAGAGCACATTATACGATGCATTCTTGTTTAGAAATTCTGAAATCAACAAGTGTAAAGTTCAATAATGAGACTCACAGGAAATCGCGAAATACAGGAAAACATAATATGAAGAATTTTACTAAAAAGCACCGAATTACTTAAATGAAATTATCCAAAGTGCAGCTCTTTATGTCCCAAGGCATATAAAAGAACAAGAAAATATGCATAGCACAATTTCCATTTATAATAATGCTAATAAATGAATTTCTTTTTAACCCATCATCTTCAAAACCCCAAATGTATAAAAAATTCATCCACATTAAAAAAAAAACTCAACTAAAATTAAATTAAATATACAAGTAAGTTGTGAAATCATAAAAAATGTCCTTTTACACTTTTTATTCTAATCCTACACCAGTGGAAGCACAAAATCACATTTCAAAATGAAAAAAAAAATAAAAAAAAATGAAGGAAATAATTACCTTTTTGTTGTACTAACTCTTACCAAAGAAAGATGAAGTAATGTAAAATAAACTTGAATCAAAGAAAAAGAATTTGGTAATCTTGAAATGTACTGAAAATTAAGGTGAAGAAGACAATGTTAGAATTCAAATTTGGGGAATAAGGTTTCATAGTGAAAATTAAGAAGAAAAAATAAGGTGAAATTAAAGAAATTGGATGAATATTTTGATATAAATTGAAGGGCAACTTTGTCATTTGACCAATTAAAACATTTTAATTTTTTAATTTTTTTTTTAATGTTAGTCAAATGCCATTTGTCCAAATTCATTGCCCAACCAGACTATTTGGCCAAAGTTCCCATATATTTTTAAGTGACATCTTTCATTGGATGGCATGTTTGGATGGATATGTGGGTCAACTTCGTGTGCTGTCCTATTTGATTTCAACGAAAAGAAGCTCATTTTACCAATTCAAGGTGGATTTCAAGTGATTCGACGTGGATCTTTCAAATTGACACCAACAAAACATGATGACATATTTAAATTTCATGGACGTTTCAAATTCGCTTCTCTCCTCCCAAAATCCAAACTTTTAAATTTCAACTCTTAAAAATTTCAATCAAATTTTAAAAGAATGAAGAAATTAACAAAGGAACGTGTACATATGCATACATACATGATACCCTTTTTTGTACAAAACAATCAATCAAATAAACTTATCACTATAAACAACTACAAATTAAAATGGAAAATGAAATACACAACAATTTAAATGATAATAGTATGGTATCCTAAATATAATATGTGCTTGTCTTCCATTAACATTTGTTAATGCTTCTGGGTTCTCTTTTGATAATTGTCTTTGATCCAGTGAATTCCGGCGGTGGCGCCGGTCTTCACTTTCCTCATGCCAGTGGTGGCCACCGCCTTAGTTTTATCCAACTTGTCGCCGACCTTGCCGGAAAATTTGGAAGAACCACCAGTTTTAGCGTTGCTGTTGTAATTATACATCGGCTCTGGATCCCATTGATCAGCCCATGATGTTTCATATGAAGTGTTTGATGCCATTGATATCAGTAACTATATAAAGAGAGAATTTTGTTTTCAGGTTGTTTGATCCTGAGATTTATTTACAACATGGGATTGGGCTTTTATATCGGAATTTCAGAACGGCGGTTATAATAATTTAACCTAATTTCCAACAAGACGGCGGGGCAACCTATGATTCCTCGAAATGCAGCATTTTGAATTGCTATGCCATACAGACAAATAAGTTTTGAATTTAATAATATTTTATTAGTAAGTTTTGAAATAAATAAGTTATTAATTTTTGTAGTAAAATAAGAATTATCTCGATAGCATTTACTTTTTCTACGTATTTTCTCACTTCAAGTCCTCATTATACTCCAGCTTGATAGTTTTTACTATAGATTTGCCTACAGACGTTTTGCGCCCAATAATTTCAGATAATGTTCATATCTTCTAACTTAATGCGAATGCTAACGAGTCCATATTTATTTTTCAGAAACTGTCATCAACCCATTTCTTATTTGTTTAAAATTTTAAAAACGTAAAATAATAAAATTTATTTAAAACAAAAAAGTTACTTAAAATAATTTGCTTATTTTTATCCAAATATCTAAATCTAAAATAACTTCCGAAAAATTAACCGGACAAATATTGGTAATTTTCTTTGCAAATTGAACGTGAGAAACGAAATAAAGAAATTCCTTTTGACCAAACGTAACAATTTTATATTTCTTTTCAAGATAGACCGGCTTCTGTAGATTTAATTAAGAACTCCATTATTGAAGTCAAATTTGGGCACCTCTGACCAAAAATGAATATAAATTAGAATCTTCTTTGATTTTTCTTTTTTTCCTTCTTATTTTTCCTTCTTAACATTTGAGCATCTAGAACTTTTATCCATACCAAAGATTTATTTCAAGTTAAAAAAATTAATAATATAGAAGAATGAATTTAAGACCTCATGTAAGTATTTTTTTTCTTTAATTTAATTTAAGACCTAATTTAATTTCCGTTTAAATATATAATTACCACCACGTTAGATCATATTAAAAAATAAAATGAGTTCGTGTGTCTCGATCAAGACAAAAGATGAACAATTAAATAAAAATAATCGAACCAAAAGATCTAGCTCAAAATTTTGAAGACATATTTGAATACTGCAAAGGTTTATTAAAAATATGTAAATTGTGGTTGCCATTAAATTTGGTATAATTTAATATAACAACAATTATGACTATTGATTTTAACTACACTTAATCAAATAAATGACAACGTTTTCTACACATCACACAATATCAAATTTAATGTACACTGAAAATGTGCAACTACTTTAATTCATTACAAAATCTCTTTTTATCCTAAACGTTATCTATTAGAAAATAACATGCATAGTCCATGTTTGATACACATTAAAATTTAGATTTTAGTTTAAGTCAAAATCAACAATTAATTTTAACCACACGTTTTATGTGATCCTTGAATTTTCAACTATACATCTCCGCAATATTTTTATTAAATTCTATAAAAAAATCTGATTTTAATCATACGAAACAAGACGGGGCATAATAAACTTTATTACAAAAGTCAAAGATTATAGTTGACCTAATAGGCATTTATAAATACCATTTTTTTTTTTTCTAGAAACAGCATTTTTTGACCTAAGTGCTTATGCTACCAAATGACATCAAAAATAAAATCCAGAAGAAACTCTGAAATGAGTAAATATTTAACTATAAAAAAAATCCACTTGTATGGCTACGATTCTGCCATGTAAATATAGAGGACCAAAATAATGTTCTTATTCGTGACTAAAAGTAGATTAGGCAAACCTTCACGTTGTAGACTTTCTCCTCATAAGAAAATAGATTCACACACGCCAACACACCACCAAATATAGTTCGAAAATTTCAACCCTGGCAATATCACTATTTGACATTTCTTTTTTAAAAAAAATATATAGTTGGAAGTCTAATTTAGACCTGCTTTGGCTCCCATTAAATTATAATTTTCTCTCTTTCTCTTCTTATTAACTGTGTATTTTTTAATAAAATAATATTACACGTAAATCTAAAAAAATTTCTTTATTTTTTAACTATACATTCTCCGAAAAATTACTATTCCTCTTATTATAATGCAAAATAATGGAGGCCAAACGAGCACTTAACCCATGCTTGATTTAGCGCTCGTTTGGCCACCATTATTTTGCATTCTAATGGTTGTTATAGTACTTTTTTGAAAAATATATGGTTGAAAAAAAAGATTTTTTTTTGAATCTACGTGTAATATTATTTTATTGGACAATGTGTGGTTAATAAGATGAAAAAGAAAAATGAATTATAATTTTTATGGGGAGTCAAACAGGGGTTCAGTTAAAAATCAAGACACAATATCTTATTCTATATAATAAGGTCCTGTTTGAGAGCCATTAATTTCTTATAATGTATTATAAAATAGTAAATTGATGGCAAATGTATGATTAAAAAGTAGGAAAAATTTATTGATTTGCATAGAATATTTTATTGTGTGAATATGAAGTGAAGAATGATACTATAAAACAATTAAAGATTTTAAAGGATGACAAACATGAGTTAAATAGAGCTAAGCTCTTGTTTGAGCTTCATTATTTAAAAAAAAAAGATTTTGGAATAGTGTTTGATGAAGAACGTGTGGTTAAAAATTAAAGAGAATTTTTTGATTTATATGTAATATTATTTTATTAAAAGAATGTGTGGTTAATAAGAGAAGTGAGAAAAATGAATTAAAATTTAATGGAGGTCAATTGTCAAACGTGGCTTATTCTCATAGCTTAACTTCTTAAACGGAACTTTCAATATTATTAAATAAATAAATAAATAACTCCGCGGACATTAGAAGTTGTTGAAAAAGAGCACATGGAAACATTCAATCTTCTTTCTTTGTTTAAAAATTGTTGAAGGCGACTAATCGTCTTGACGAAGCTCCCACACGCCAACACTAGTCAATTTAAAAGCAGTATACGAAAACCTTGATAACCCATAATGCCGTCTCTCCATCTCTCGCACGAAAACTCAACCCTTTGAACATTTTATAGATACACCCTTATAATTCCAAATCAAAAACTTTCCATTCATTTCAATTTCACAGACACTCAAACGAAAATGAAGTTCACGCTGTTCATTCCCATAACTTTTCTGTTACTCTTTTCCATTTCTTCAGCTTCTGCACATTTTTTCCCCAATATCACTTCAATCCCACCTTCGTTAATCCCGAATACAACAATATGGGAGGCTTTTAATAAGCTTATGGGCTGCCGTAATGGTCAAAAGAAAGTTGATGGGTTAACCAAATTCAAGAAATATTTACAGTACTTTGGTTATCTGAATTCTTCTTATTCTGATTTCTCAGATGACTTTGATGAATATCTTGAATCGGCCGTCAAAACTTACCAGCTGAATTTTAATCTGAATCCCACCGGTGAACTTGACGAACAAACTTTAAAGCACATCGTACGACCTCGATGCGGAAACGCCGATGTAATCAATGGAACTTCGACTATGAATTCCGGTAAGCAACCTAGAACTCACAGCGCAAATTCTACCATTCATACAGTGGCCCATTATACGTTTTTCCCGGGTAGGCCCAGGTGGCCGGAGAGTAAGACTGAGTTAACATACGCGTTCTTGCCGGAGAATCAGCTGGCGGAAAATGTTAAAAGCCTATTCGGACGCGCTTTTGAACGTTGGTCGGAAGTTACGCCGTTAACTTTCACAGAGACGACGTCGTTTAACGGAGCGGATCTTAAGATTGGGTTCTTCAGTGGAGATCACGGCGACGGCGAGCCGTTTGACGGCGTTTTGGGGACGTTAGCTCACGCGTTTTCACCGCCAGTTGGGAGGTTCCACTTGGACGGTGACGAAAATTGGGTGACCGACGGTAATTTTAATAACGGGTCACCCGTTTCGGCTGTAGATCTGGAGTCCGTTGTGGTTCATGAAATCGGGCATTTACTCGGGTTGGGTCATAGTTCGGTTGAGGATTCTATCATGTACCCAACTATATCTTCAGGTACCCGAAAAATTGAACTTGCAAACGATGACATCATGGGGATTCAGGAGTTATACGGGTCTAACCCGAGTTATAACGGATCTGAACCGAGTTTGATTCCGAGAGAGGAGGGTGATTGGAGTGGGACCCATTATATTCATTGTTCATTGTGGGGATTTGTGATTCCATTGATTATTGGAATATTCTTGTTGTAAATCATTTTTCCTGTATTTTTTGATTAAATTATGTATTTATTTGTGTTGATAGAAATATCAGATTATTATAGTACAGATTACAGATACCGGATTCTCACTTTACAGTTCATCCTTCTTCTATCTTGCTTTTCTATGGGTTGATTATTGGAGTTCGTTTGACACGACATATGTATTACCCTTTTAAATATTTTGTATGGAGTGATTGGCTCGTAGCCAAATTGAAATGTTTAGTATTTTGTTTTTGTTAAGAGTATATATTGATGTAGTATTAGAAAATCGAGAATAAAAACAATACGTTGTTGTTGATTTAGTTAAAATAGAAATTAAGGTATTACATTATAGTAAATGAACCACGAGATGGAAGAAAGCCGTGGCTATTTAAACTGTTGACCTCAATTGTGAAAACAATTATCATTAATTTATTGAGACGGAATAAATTGGTATATTTTGGTAGCATAAGAACACAAAAGTTATAAGAAGATGGTCACTATTTAAGTTAATGAAACTTTGAATAAAATTAAATAAGTATTAATCGGGTAGTAGGGTGCGGTGGGGCGAAGGACTAAGATTATATGATTGATTCATTTTATCAATCTCCAAGAAATTTCATCAGTTCTAATTGAAGATAACAACTAAGATTATCTAAGGAATATGACAAATAATAAAATCATTCGTTTATCAAATATATTTAAATAATTTAACTTTTGAACATAAATAAATTAAAAAAAATTAATAAATATATTATAATCTTACTTTAATGAATGAGAAAGATAAAATGTAAAAACATAATAAAATTTAGGGTTTTGCTACAAGTACGGGACATTTTCACAGGAGTTGTGGGTGGGTAGTTTCACAGGCTACTCATGTGCATGGGGGTGGGTGCATTTTTTTTTCATTTTTTATACATGCGTGGGGCCCACACTTGTGAAGGGGATGGTAAACCATCTGTGAAACTATCACTGTACTTGAGGATTTATCCTAAAATTTAAAAATTAAAAGGGTAATAAAGGGATTCCGCCCCTTCTTAAATGGGTAACATGTCGGAAAATTACCCGGCGGGATCGAGGCAGGGGAGGTTGCCCCTACCCCAACCTATCGGTGTCAATTTTGCTCGTCGGTTCGAACTGCTCGTGACTTGGCCCGGAAAAAGCTCGAGGAGGTCGGGCTCGAGACTTGGGTCGAGCCCCATTTTGGGGTGTTGACGTGAGCGAACGAGCCACACGAGTTGGCTCGTGTCACAGGCTATTTTTCGCCTGTAACGAGCCAGAACTTAAGAAAGAAAAACCACCTTTGCAGGTAGCGGTTAAAAAAAAAAAAAGTAGTTTTGCAGGTAGCTAGCTGTTGCTAGTTTAAAAATAAAAAATAAAAATAATAAATCAGGCATTGCGTTTGCAGGCAGTAGCTGCTTAAAAAAAAATTGTGAACCAGTTCGGGTCGACGAGGCGCTAGCCGGAAGCTCTGGTTGAATCTAATTTTTTTGGTCGAACAAAAGTTCAGCTCGAGTAAAAAAAAGCTCGAACCATTTTTACTAAAGTCGAGCCCGAACTTCAAGTTTCGGTTCGTGAGCTGGCTCTGCTCGTTGACACTTGCCCTGATCTGTTCCATTGTCATCTCTAAACTTATTGAAATATTACTCGACAAAGCCAAAACTATTCTCGATCCAAAACTATTCTCAATCCAATCTTCTAAGCTTAAAATTCATGAATGGAGTAAATTAGACCTTACTTTTTTTCTTCTTTTTTTTTTCGAATTTTCAATACTATTATAATTACTATTATATATTTTATAATCATGGATGTTAAGCGTTTTTCAAATTTTCAGGAACATAAATAATGTTTCTCTAATTTATGAAATTATTTAACGGTATTTTGAAAATGCTTATTTATTATAACTATCTTATCATGCCCCTTTTTCTCCATTTCATGACTTAATTTGTGAATTAACTTTAAACATTTCACTGTTACAGTTAATTTGTAATTTGGTTCGATGTATAATCATGTTAATTTTGTACTTGTTTAAATAATGTCTCTAGATATTACTACTTGATGCACAATTATTTCTAATTTTGTTGTCTTTTATTCATCCATGTTATTTCTGACTATATATGATATTCTATTATCCAATGTGTTACGACTACTTGTTATGTAGTTCGATGCATCGTCACTTTTTTAGACATCCTTATCTAGTTTTAAATTATAAATTTAAAAACAATTTGGATACTATATTATTAGCCCCTGTTTGGTGGCCTTAAAAATTTTAAAAATATAATTTTGAATAGTATATTTTTGGAGAATGAGCCATTAATAATTAAAAAAATATTTAAATTTGCATGTAGAATATTTTATCGTGTAATATGTGGTTGAAAATAAATATGATAAATAAATTAAAGACATCCCCAAAACATTTTCTTGTAACCAATTAAAAGAAATCGAAACCTTGGCATTTTGTCAAGCATAGACATATACAATAATTCCCATCGATAATCGAATTTAAATACCAAAAAATAATCCCTTTTTGCAATAATTTTAAATAAATTTTTATTTTTATTTTTTTAACTACAGAATATAGTCCTAGACAACATATGTATAATACATTAGGTTGAAAAATTCCAAATGTCGCTACAAGAAAGAGACACCAAATTTAGCTGTCTTATCACCTTATCAATTAGAAAAAAATTATGAATAATACTATATGTATAATATCCTTGACAACCTGGATTCTGTGTGGAGGAAATTTGTACAGTAATATAATGGAAGATAGATGTTGCTATATAAAAGAGTATAAAGAAAAATGTAAGAAAGAATGTACGTGTAGCACGATTGAAAAATTATTTTCTAATTCTTTCTCATAAATCAACTTGTTTTTTATTTTAATATTATTTTCGTTTACTAATGAAAAGGAACATACCAACTTCCGCATGAAAGCATAAGCTTCCAAGCAGTGCCATTCCGATCAAATATAGCAACCACCGCAAAATAATTAATAATCTATTCGTCGAAATATTATTTTAGTAAATTCAAATACATTAATTTGATTTGTTTTCAGCGCCGAATATGATGGGAATTTTGTCTCTCGCGAGGTGCAAATCGTGTCATTCGAACAATTGATGGATAATACATTGGCATACAATCGCATAAATGCCAAGCCGAGAAGCAAACATTGCATGTTACTTAAAATGTGTCCAATATTGTATAGTCTGATACGATTTAATATTGTATATCGAACATCTACTTATTAAATTATATGGGTTTACTCATAAGCACAATTGGTCCTTGAAATCGTTTAAAAGTCCACAAGAAAAAAAAATTAAGAATAAATGTGACAAATGCAAATTTGCATCCACGATTTAATATTGTTTATCGAACATCTAGTTGTTAAATTATATGGGTTTACTCAGAAGCACAATTGGTCCTTAAAACCGTTTAAAGATCCACAAGAAAAAATTGAAGGATAAATGTGACAAATGCAAATTTGTATCCACGATTTAATATTGTATATCGAACATCTACTTGTTAAATTATATGGGTTTATTCAGAAGCACAATTGGTCCTTGAAACCGTTTAAATGTTCACAAGAAAAAAATTAAAGATAAATGTGACAAATGCAAATTTGTATCCATATGTCCCATTTGGCCACATTGACCACATATCTCCACTCTCCTACTTTTTTTTTTTGTTAAAATGCGCCAACCCCCTCCCCTACCCAACCCCCAAATCTTGATTCTTTATAAGCAAATTAACCTTTTATTAGTCATCGCTAAAAGAGTACTGAATTTTTTTTCTCTCTTTGAGAGAAAATGGGATTTCTCCCATGTCCTAATATGCCTTGCAACTCCCATGATCGAGATTCACGATCTAGTAATCTTGGTTCAAATTCTTCGTCTTTTAATTCTTCCCTCTCCTCCCAATATAGTTTACCATCCGTTCCTTCTCTAACGCCCTCGACTCAACAAGTTGTACACCCCGCCGTGGCCTACCACCACCACCTAGCAACCCTCAAAGGCCACTCTTATGTTTTTTCCCTTGCCCTAGCTGGAAAACTCCTCTATAGCGGCTGTTCCAACAGCAAAATCCGCGTATGGAGCTCTGATCCGTCCTCCTCCGCGCCCAAAAATCCGTCCCATAATACAATTGGGGAAGGATACAGTGCTGTTAAGTCCATACTAATCTTGGGTGATAAGCTGTTTAGTGCTCATCAAGATCACAAAATTCGTGTATGGAAAATTGATCANTGGAGCTCTGATCCGTCCTCCTCCGCGCCCAAAAATCCGTCCCATAATACAATTGGGGAAGGATACAGTGCTGTTAAGTCCATACTAATCTTGGGTGATAAGCTGTTTAGTGCTCATCAAGATCACAAAATTCGTGTATGGAAAATTGATCAAATCACACCCCATCAAAAGTACAAGTGTATTGCAACATTACCAACGGTAAGTGATTGTTGCGTGAGATTATTTTCTGCCAAGAACTATGTACAAGTTCGTAGACACAAGATATCCACTTGGGTACATCATGTGGATGCAATATCAGCACTGGCTTTATCGAGTGATGGATCTTTACTGTATTCCGCTTCATGGGATCGAACATTCAAAGTATGGAAAACCTCGAATTTCGATTGCCTAGAATCAGTGTGGAATGCACACGACGATGCAATCAATGCTATAGTATTGTCGAATGACGCGCATGTTTATACAGGTTTGTGGAACTACCTCGACTAAAAGCTTAAAGGTTTTAAAGAGAGGGCTCTTTTGTTTGTCTAGATTCTATCTTCAAACACTTGACTGACACGTGCACAATTTTTATACAGGTTCTGCAGACAGAAAGATCAAAGTGTGGAAGAAAAACGAAGGAGACAAGAAGCATTTACAAGTGGCTACACTAGAAAAACACAAATCAGCAGTGAATGCTTTGGCTCTAACAACCGATGGCATCATTCTATACTCCGGTGCCGCCAGTGGTGGATCAATAATCGTGTGGGAAAAAAACGACAGCGACAGCTGCCATATGGCAGCGGCCGGGGCTCTAAAAGGTCACACCAAATCCATCTTGTGCTTGACTATTGTTTCAGATTTGTTGTGCAGTGGATCAGCTGATAAAACAGTTAGAATTTGGAGGAGAGGAATTGGAAAAAATCATTCTTGTTTGGCAGTTTTTGAAGGACACAAAGGTCCAGTCAAGTGCTTGGCCGCAGCTGTAGACAATAATCATAGTGGGGATACTACTGGTTCTGGAACTTCTTATTCAGTTTACAGTGGAAGTTTGGATTTTGATGTAAAAATATGGCAAATTTGGGTCCCTCTTAGATGTTTCTTCAGACTATCTAGTACATAGAAAAATTGAGGTTTTAGTTTTTTTTTCATTTCTCGAGTTTGTTGTTGTGTTAGCGCCTTTCAGAGTAAATTTTTTTGAGTAATAATACTTATACATTATTGTGTAAAAATCGATATACAAAATGATGATATAGACTCTACTAATTGACTTCACTCACTCACTCTCTCTCTCTCTCTTTCTCTCTTATATCAATCCGTATACAAAGATTTACAAATATCATTATACATCTTTATTTTTTTTTTAATAGATTCAAGGATTATCATTGTACTATTTAGTCGTATCTGGTGGCTAACAATTTTTGGCCAATTTTGCTACAAATAATAAGGTTGAACCCAACCTTGAGGGTCCTTCACCGCCCCACCCCTAGAGCATTGTGGATGAGGTAAATTGCGGGATGTGCCTCAGCAGGTCAGAGTACAAGAGCTGTCATACTGGTGCCCACAAAGAGTCCAACTCCAAACCTTGTAAGAGGCAGGAATTGAACCCTCACACTGCGACTGCCAGCTCTGCAGAGACTACCTCACTCTTGTCCTTTGCACCACTGAACTATGCCCCGGGGGCCAATTTTGCTACAAATAATAATTAGTACTTCAAGTGGCTTCAAAAGTTTATCAATAAATGATTAACTTATGAGTAAATTTTACAATAAATTCTTTTTTTCACTTTAAAAGAATAATGCTATATAGTATCACAGAAGATCAATTTAGGTGGCACTGGACTCACTACTGCATTGTTTAAGAAAATGCATTTCAACTTTATTGGAAAATGAGACGATGAACTCCACTACTCCCAAACGGATGCTAAGCACCAATGGTCCTATGTTAGCATTATTCTAAAAAGAAAAGGTTTATAACTTTAACCCTTATTTGATCCCGTTAAAAATCATATTTTTAGTAGATTTTGATAAAAGTTGACGAAATATATGGTTAAAAAATTAATAAAAATTGTGGGTCACTTAAAATGTATGGTAAAAATTTAATTTTCAATTTTTATTCAAGATATTATCAACTTTTTTTTAGACAAATCAAAGATGGGCTTAGACTTAATAATTCATATAAACCAGACTTTATTTATAGCATTTGTCATATCCTAATTACGTCTACGTATCATCAATTTTAAACTAAGACTTCATTAATTTAACCCACTTAATTAAATTAAATAGTTGAAAGGGCTAAAATTCATAATTATTAATCCACAATTAGGAGATAACTTTTTGAGATTGAGAATAAATTTCATTAAATAATTAAGAACCTGATTAGTGTCTCTTAATTAAGCAATTAATAATTAAGCAACTCTCTCCCAACTCCTTGTTTTTTATGTAAGCGTGGCCTCGTTAAAAAAATACATTAATTCAAAAGATCTCTAATTTTACTCAGTTGGGATTAATTAAGATTGCCAAAAACATTAGTTAATGACAAATTGCATCATACATCACTTGATTACGTACATTTTTGCATGCCGATTCAAATTAATATATTAAAAATAATTAATAATTAAGCACGTAAGAAATTTAAACGTGTCAGGCAGCTATTCACAGGCAAATTTTGTGGCTATTAGAGAATGACAACAGAAGATAATATAATTTCTGATTTTGAATTATAATTAAGATTAATTAATTATATTATTGAGTCGACGATTGCAATAGGATGACATGATCCTTTTGTTCGTACGACAATGTTCTAGTGTTTTTACCTTTGTGTAGATGAAATTTGAGTTTAGTTGTATAATTATTCAACTGAACTATTGAAATTAAGTCAAATTATTCTCTCTTAAAAGTTATCCATATCCATATTATTATGTTGCAAAATAATATATAATGATGATTGATTATTTTGACACTCTCTATTCTCTTAACATTATAACAATTATTATTATTCCTAAAAGTTTCACTAGTTAGGAGTCTTTTGATGGATGGTTTTATCGTAAGTACTTTTATATTATTTCAATAATACATTTTGATATAAGGATGTCAACATGTCAAGGAATCCCAAATTCGATACGGACCTGACTCGAATGGGACATGAATGGGATTATAGGTCCCTATCCCCATCCCGTTTACAGTTTATATAATTATTATTTTTTCTAATAAACACTCGTTTTTAAAATAATAATAAAATAACGTGAGTTAACTGGGATTAGGAGTTCTCATCCCTGCCTCCAAACACACCTTGTTGTCGTTTCTACTTCCATAAATATAAAATTGGAGGAAGTCAAAGCATCTCCAATGCAATCGATATGGACATTTACAAATGACATGGTAGAAAAAAAAGACATTATCTAGACTTCTATCTAGATGTGTGGAGGCACTACTTAGGATGATAGCGGGACAGGGCGATCATTGTTGACCTATGATTGATTATAACCTTAATGTTTTGATTATAACAAACAAACCAATATTATTTCTAACAATTGATTTTGAGTGATTATAGTTCAAACGTTGAAATCAATCAAGCATTGGCAGAATCAACACACTTTCAATCGGACTCGAAATGAAAAATAATGTGAAAGTTAAGCATTCAAGTCAAATCATTCGAGACGATAACGATTTGCATGTGACGATCAATTGGAATTTAAAGATTCATAAAAAACGCAAATCATAAAACAAGTCAAAAGAACGACAAAGTCAAGACGATTAGACATTGTACAATAATATGTAAAGGTAAAACATTTTAATACTTGATAATAAATTGAGACGAGCTCAAGTTTTGATTTTACGATAGAAAAATCACGATTCAAAAATGTTTGCGTAAAAATTATTTTTCAAACAGTAAAAAATCTCAAAACTCATATTCGAAAAATGTCACTTACCTTGAAAAATATTTTAAAACGTCCATCGAGCACTTACATTTGTTAAAAATTAAAACGAGAACGTTTTGGAGTAAAACGGTCGTACCGGACGTCAGACACGCCATTTTGTACATCCGGTATGGTGGTTTTACAGCCAACGGTAAAAAATTCAACCGTTCTAATTTTTTGACACAAACGACTAGTTGACCGTTCGGTATGTACCGGACGTCAGGTCAATCGTCCGATTGGACAGATTTTTTGACGATTTTTCATCTATAAATACCAACTCACTTTGCATTCTATTTTGAAACCTTTCCTAGAGCAATAAGTGATCATTTATTGAGATAAATAATTGATC
>CAIGRN010120222.1:0-11011 GCA_903798345.1 Fraxinus anomala | reverse complement strand
TTGAATAAAATATTATAAAAAAATATTGTCAAAGTGTCAAAGTAAGCGCGTTTTCCATTTTTATGTCTGCAGAAACAGTTTTTCAGAATGACAAAAAGAACGCATTTTCAAAAATTTCAAAACAAACATTCAAAACACAAAATCCAAAATGAATTCAAAACTCAAAACACAAAACTAAAACACGAAGAGAATAGCCCCTTAATAATTCAGAACACAACTCTGCAAATTATAACTAAGAAAAAATTGTCTACAATATTTGAAGAAGACAATGTACGAAAGAGCGAAAGGGGGCGAGACGGAGATTTGGGTTGGAAATTGAAATAGAGGTGGGTTTAAATTGGTAATAGGCACTGAGATTCCTACAATCATTAGAATGATAAAATGTTAAGTTTGAAGAGTTACAATCATTGTTGGTGGTGAGGTTATAAATAAACTCACTTGTTGCCCTATATATCATCAATCTGATTCTATCGTTTTTGCTTCTTGACTTCCAGAATTTTCTAGACTCTCTCGTGTCTTCTTTCAAACCCCTAGTTGGAAGTTGTTCTTTCTCATTTTCTCTTTGTGAGATCAAATGTTTTGTGCGAGATAGTCATGTGGTTCTCAATTGCATCCTTTAATTAATAAGGGTTTGCACTGGACATATCGTGTACTGGAACTTTATCGTTGAAGAGATTCTTTATTTTTCTTTCAACAAAGTTGTATTGTGTTTGAAATCGTTTACTAATAGATGGCAATACAACAAAATAGAAACAAATTGCAATAGCAAATAGTTAGCAAAAATTAGGATTGTATTTCGTCTTTATATTGTCTCATTTTTCCGCCATTCGGACTAAAGGTGTGTGTACTTAAGTTAGCAATAAATGCATTTTAAAAACCTGAAAAAAATCTTCACTATATAAAATCCAACGAGAGATAAAAGAAATTTAAAAAAAAAAAGATTGTAATTCGGTGGAGATTCTCGAAATTAAAATTATAAAAAAATCACTACAATTACTGCCATATGTTCTGTGAGTAGTAGTTGATATAGCTATTTACTTATTTCTTAGTGCAAAGAGATGAATTTGAAATTTATTTCTTTCTTAATCAACCAGTATTTTGTTTTTTCCTATCTATTTGAGCAGCCAAGTGGGAAATTATTTAATTCACCAGTAAAATTTGGGTTATTGAGGGAAGGGTTTGCAAGGGTTTTTGGTTGATTTCTGGTGGGTCATGAGAGAGAGAATTGAGAAAGCATGGGAGTGGTGGCCAGCTTCTTTTGATCACCACCAGAGCCACCGCTACCACTGCCTACAGCTTCCATTCTTTCCCAATTCATTTTCTCGCACAGCCCACCAAAAAGCAAGAAGAAAAAATCCTCCCAAACCCTTCACTTAGAAACCCGAATTTTGCTGGTAAATTGAGTAATTTGCCAATAGCTGCTCAAATGAGTAGGAAGAAAACAAAATTCTTGCTGATTAAGAAAGAATCCAATTTCAACTTCATTTATCCACATTAAGAAGTAAACAGCTATATCTGTTACTACTCACCGACAGCACATACAGTAGCAACTGTAGTGATTTTTTCATAATTTCAAGAATCTCTACTGAATTACAATTTCCTTCTTTTTCCCGTTGGGCTTCAGCTTTTGAAACTGCATTTCTTGCTAACTTCAATATACAAACCTTTAGTTCGAACGGTTGGAGACTCGAGAGAATGAGACAACGAAAGGAGGGAGATACAATCCCAAATTTCGCTAACTGCTCGTTCTCGCAATTTCTCTTTTTTGCTCTATTGCAATCAGTTGGTGGTGGTTGGCGAGGTTGCAGCGGCAGCTACTCATGGTTTTGGAGCTGGGTGGGTAGATGAGTTGGGGTTGGATGGGAGAAGATTAACCTTTTTTTTTTCTTTTTGTAAATTATTTTGTTTTATTTAAGGTCTGATCAAGTGATATTGCATTTCGTAACAATTGTAGTTTTATGTTTTCATCAATAAACGAACAATATATTTTCATTGCTTTCAAATTCCCTCCTCTCAAGTTATTTTTCAAATTGTATTCAAATTGAGTAATACTATTTGCCATCATGATAATGGAATATTGGTGATATAACGATTCATTATCCCTCACATTTCTCTCTCTATCCCTCACATAAAAATTGAACTGTTCAATCCTATTATTCAACATAAACTGTCACATTATAGATATTATCATCATAATCATAAACAACATTATTTATTCAAATTATTTTTTGTCCTAAAATGACCAAGAATAGGCATAAGGGAGTTTAGCGGAGCAAATTACGGTACCACCCATTTCTACGCTAGAAAGAAATGCGCTAGAAAGAAATGCGTTCTGTGAAACATTGTCTTGTTGCTTCACTCCCAAAAATGGTAACAAAGCAACCCATAAAGAGATGGCAATGTATTACGATGCCAGTTAGAAGGCCATGTATCACGATGCCAGATTGAGTTCTCATTTTTTTTTGTCATCGGTTGTTCACTAAGGCGATGATGATAAATGAAATTTCAGTTTGGTTTCAGCGTGGACACGCGTAAATAGGGAAGAATTAAAACCGCATAATAGAAACAAAAATCAATTCAACAACAATACCAAACACTGTAGAAAGTAACATGTTTGTTAAATCCAATCACACTTCATTCTGCCCTATTTTATATAAACTTAAGGACAAAATGTCACCTGTGTGGCGATTCTACCAACAGTATAGTTTACGGAACACAATCATATCCTTTCATCACTGTCGTAGTATTCTTCATCGTCATAATAGTCGTCGTCTTCCTCATCATCATAATAGTACTCATCATCTTCATCATCAATCTTATGGCCATTTAACAGCAGCCCGCTTCCCAGTTGAATCCTTCTACTTATGGCTGTCCCCTGAGAAATACAAAGTTAAAAGCATAAGAATTTACGTTTAGTTAGCATCTACAAGACAATATACGTCGAAGGACAGAAGAATACTAACCATTTTATGGCAACCTTCCTCAAACATCTCAAGAAATCCAGCGACCCAGCGATCAGCATTTTCAACCCACATATTGCGATGCATGCCAGCTGTTTTTGCAACTGTTTGAATCTGCAAGATTAAGATTCAAATATGACGTCCAGAAATGCAGAAGAGGTGAAATAATTGATAATCAAAGAATCAGCCTGTTAACAAATTCAATGCGAGACAAAGGAGGGAAAGTAGTAGAAGACCAAGAGATTTATCAACCAGTATGACATGTTATATCTTTATTCACCAAGTTAAGTTGTGCGGTATAACCCAATGAATATATAATTGATACTTATGATAAGACTTTAACCTGCTGGATGAAACCATATTTAAATATGGGCTTATTCTCCTCCACTAAGACTAAGAAAAGTTGCAGTGTAAATTTATGAAGAATGCCGAAAGTATCCTCTCTTTTATATATAATTGAATCCTTTTATACTTCTTGAGGACCCAAAATCACAGAAGTGGAGAATGAAAGAAACAATCTAAAGATATAATGCCATCAATGAACTGACACGTAATACTCCATGAAATGATTTGGTGTTGAGCACCACTTTGCCTTTGATCAAACGGCAGGGTTTTCCGTTAAGATAAAAGCACAGTAACGGGGCTGCTGATCCAACTAGACACACAACAAAAGCATACAAAAATGCTTCAGGATAATAAGCTCAAAAACTAGAGGAGAGCAACCATACTTACAACATATACTTCATCCCCCATGTTTGTTTTCATTTCTTTTCTTTTCTACTACTTTGGGGATGAGTCGAACTCGGAGCAAGTGGATCACAGGATTCGAACATCATGATGATGATGATGATGATGATGATGAACATGTTTAAAGTCTATGCAACCTAAGGCTTGCTTGACTCAAGAAACTATCATTTAAAGCATAAGCAAATGTTCCTTAAGAAGAAACTTTACCTTCTCTCCCACTTTTTCTTGATGCTCTTTGACTTTCTCCTGTAGTTTCTTCAGTCTCATATTCACCCTTAATCGCTTTTCCTGCCCACATCAAATAAAATCTAAAAGTTCAGCTGCCTTACTGAAAATGAGTACCACATAAGGTTTTCTTAGCTAAATCCAGTCAAAATGAGTTAGAAAATTTTCAAGAAAACCATGACCAGAATATCTTGAAAATAGCATACCTTCACATAGCTAACATTAAGCTCCTTTCTCGAATATCCACGGTCCAAATTACGCATAACATATTGATTATAATCTTTTACAATTCTCATTATGATATCTGATGTTGAAATTCCTTCAGTCCGTTTTGTCTCCTTAAATCTCCCAACGGCTTTGACCTACATTAAAATTTATGTAACTTTTTGTATCCAGACGTCAAAATAATTTTAAAAAATGTTTGTAAATCTTAATATGCATAGTAAATTTGAACAAGCAAGTGATTGCAACAAAAGCAAAAATGTAACAATCGCATACTTACAAATTCATAAACATCCTTTCCAGCTCCACTGGCATCTGCATAACTGTATAATAGCCATGTGAAGAATAAAATAATTTCTTAAGACCAATGCTTGATTATTAACATTTTACAAGATAAATTTCAGACCAAAGTATAAAAAACAAAAAACAGTTAAATGGATAAGGAAAAAAAGGATCCATCCGTAGCTGACAATTACCAAACTCAGTTTAAATAGAAGTGAAGGCACATTATAAATTTTAAACCAAGCAGAAAAACGGAGAAAAAGGGTAGTATACCCCTCATATCTTTTCAACTTCTTAAAATGACCTAACTTTTCCATATCAATCCAAACATCATTTATAAGAGGATTTTTTGATAAGAAATCCTTACGGAAGAGAATCGTGAGCAACATAATCGATTTGATGCTTGTCAAGGAACTCTTGATTTATCACCCACGGCGCATCAGGAATAACCTCATCAACCCACCTGTAAAAAGAAAAGGACAAATGTTTAATGTTCCAATCATGCCAAATATTCAATAGTTAAAAAGGAGCAACAAGCACAATCATAAATACCAAGAAACTACATATGCAACTAATCAACATTCCCAAGATGCATGTATATAGTCCATGGCTGCCAACATGCACATCCCAATGTTTACATCATATACAGTTATCTTTTATTCTAACTGCATACAAAATTTAATCCATTTGAAGTGAAAAATTTCAACAAAATGAATATGCTTAGGCATGTGATTAGCATAGTTCATATATAAACATAAAGCTTATTACCATTAGATAGCTCCAATTCCTCTATTCAAAAAAAAAGCATCATTAAATAGCATCTACATTATGAATAGAAAGATATAAATTGCCATAGAGAAAAACGCACTTGCAGTGGCGTAGTGACTCATATCGCTCGGATTCAGTCATAACAGTCTTGCCCTTGAACATGTGTGTAATCTCATCACTGCAGCATCCCACCAGCAAGTACGTATTGGGAAACCTGCACATATACAGAGCAAATGTACAAGAGTTATTCTATCTCCACCTTTCTTTTAACCATTTATAAGCAAATATAAAACTTATAAACATAGTAAAATTTAATCCGCATCCGAAGGAGTAAAATTCGATGGGCCACATGCAGATCCAGAGCATAGCAACATTCAATTCGTTGTGTAAACCCAAATTCAATTCAGAATGAATTTTCAATTAAGTAAATAAAATGTATCTGAAAATGTCTCGGTCAATATCACAAACAACAGCACTTGTACATAAAATTCAACTTCCGCTAAAAGATTGAGGAGTACTTGTCCAAATTTAATTTGAAATGAATAAGAATCACGAATCAAACTCAAAAGAAAACGCAGAAAAAATTTACGAAATAATTAAGCATAAAAAAAAAACATAAAATAGATATGCAGGTATGAATCGAGCGCACAAACTTACGACTTTTTGGCTTGTTCAAGGGAGCGGGCGTGACCGAAATGGAAGAGATCGTAGATCCCATCAGCGTAGACGCGGACGGGACGATCGGTCGGGGGAGTAGATTCCACCGACTTCGAATGGTTGTTAACGACGTCATCGGCGGTCTGCTTCTGCTGCTCTTCCGTTAAAACACCGTTCTCAACCATCACGCCGTTACGTTTTTCTCTCTCTCTCAATGCCTTTTCTCCTCTTCCAAAAAAACCGTACAGAAAAACGGAATTCTCCCCGACTCAATTCTTCCTAAATTTTCTTATTTGCATTTTTGATAATTTATTATTGGGTAAATTACACACACTAGGTCCAACGCGTGACTTTCGCGTCTCCTTAGTGTCTACCTGAGAGTTTTGGGCATCATAATTGATTTTCTTAGAGGACAGATTAGGCGGAGTGCGACCGAGATTCTAAAAAAATTGACTAATAATATTATACATTTGACGTTTTCCAAACGTATTTAGGATCCGTTTGATGACTTTTATTTTGATTTTTATTTCACGTAGAAAAATTTTTGGAGAAAGTTATCTTAATTTTTATTTAAAAACTAATTTTTAAAACATTCCTTACTTCAAAAGTCCTTTCAGAGGAAGTCACGTTTGACCAATTTTCTCTAAAATATTTCCTAACTGGCAAAAAATATTTTTCTAAAATTAGTTAAAACGGATCTAAAAGCTACTTTTGGATTTCAGAAATTCATTTTGACTTTTCAGCGATCACCAAACGGACCTTAATACAGTAGATTTTGGATGTGTTGCTTTTTTAACTATTATTTTACATTGATTACTGTGAACTTGTCAATTATATTAATAAAAAAAGAAATTCATCCACAATTCAGAGATCGCCCATATTTTCTGACTTTTTTCACATTGTTTTAATAAAAATATTTATATTTTTATATCATCATATTTTCATATTTAATTATACAATCAAGACAATTCAAATTGACAGAAATAGAAGTATAATAATATTGACAATTTAAAACGTAATTGATTTTGCATTGTTAAATTTAATTCTAGTAATCATATTTAACTTATTATTATTTTATCGTTTAAGGTATTTCAATGAAAAATATGCATTAGAAATTTTACAATAAATCTTCGAAAAAGTTCTTGTTAGTCAACAACAAGAACGATGACATGTTATGTCACTTTTTCTTTAGTTTGTCACTTTCAACTAATAAATTCTTATGCTTTTAAAATAAAGTCATGTTGTAAGTTTAGTTAATATAAGAGAATCATAATCGCATATCTATAATATATTAAATATCTCATCAATTCAGAATTATTTTTTGGACGATTTTAACCTTACTACAATTCAATTATTTCAATAACATCTTACTTTTCGTTCTTCAATGTGTAATAAATACTACAAAATCCTTATGTATGAATTTCGCATTATTAATTCTCAATCAATTAATATTCACATTAATCTAGATTCAATAAATATTGACTTAATCTTGATATACATGAATTTAGAGTTATTATAGATAAATTTATTTTTATAAATTATGCTACGGGTACATAACTCATAACATAACCATTCACATAATGCACAAATGGTGTCCCCTATTGGAGGGACGTCTGGGTCACGGGCACCCCTCCAATAGGGGGCGTCATTTGTGCATTATGTGCACCTTTATGTTACAGTTATGTACCCGTAGCATAACTCTATTTCTATTCATGTATCTCGAAAATTAAATGGGTGTTGAAATTTATATATTAGTAATTAATTCTTATATATCAAATGTAGTATAAAAATGTTGTTCATTTGTATTATTCCGTCATTAAAAAATTGAATTATAGAAATTGAGTTTTAAGAGTACAATTTTCTTCTTTTAAATATCTATTTTAAATTTTATTTCCTTTAATTCGTTTGAGACTTATCAAAATCTCTCAACAAATTGGGATCAATTATTACTTTTACAACATTTATAAAGTATTTCAAAATAACGTGTAATGCACGTTTAATATTGACTAGCAGATAATATGTAGAAGAAAATTAATCATCTCCTCTATTTTCTTCTAAATGTTTTGATTGGTGTTTATCACTTGTTTGAAATTTTGTCATTTCCAACTTTTAAATATTACTAGTGAATGCTAGATGTCTATTGTACGTTATTTTGAAATGTTTTATAAGTACTATAAAAATAATATTTGAATATGCGTAAATTTTAATTAACTTTAATACCAGAAAATATATATGTGACAATGAATGTTAAATCATTTATTTAATTTTCAATTAAGTAAAACTGAATGTTAATTAGTATAGATGGACGTGAATAATGAAATGTATTTTTAAATGTGAAATTCTAATTGACTTATAATTAGAATTAATAACACCGAAATATATAAATGCAGATGAATATTTTCGAAAAAGTTCTTGTTAGTCAACAACATGAACGATGACATGCTATGTCACTTTTTCTTTAATTTTGTCACTTTCAGCTAATAAATTCTTATGCTTTTAAAATAAAGTCATACTGTAAATTTAGTTAATATAAGAGAATCATAATCACATATCTATAATATATTAAAAGTGTTTGACACCCATTTTAATGGATTGAAAAATTTTGGAATAGTGATTGATGGGAGAATGTTTGGTAAAAAAGTGATGAAAAGATTTAGATTTGTGTGTAATTTTATTTTATTTGGAGAATGTGTAGTTGAAATGAAAAATGAGAAATAGAATGGGTGTTAAATATAGGGACTAAATATCACATCAATTCAGAATCATTTTTTGGACGATTTTAACCTTACTACAATTCAATTATTTAAATAACACATTATTTTTCGTTTTTCAATGTGTAATAAATACTACAAAATTCTTATCATGTATGAATTTCACGTTATTAAGGATGTGTTTGATCCACATTATTTTAGAAGAATGTATCCTGGAATAGTAGATTGATGGAGAATGTGTGGTTGAAAAAGAAGGAAAAGTTATTGATGTGAAGGAAAATATTATTTTATTGAAGAATATATTGTTGAAAATGAGTAGAAAAATGAGAATGAAAAAAATAATGTCTACCAAACAGGGGCTAATTCTCAATCAATTAATATTCACATTAATCTAGATTCAATAAATATTGACTTAATCTTGATATACATGAATTTAGAGTTATTAGAGATAAATTTATTTTTATGAATTATGCTACGGGTACATAACCCGTAGCATAACCATTCACATAATGCACAAATGACACCCCCTATTGGAATGGTGCTTGTAGGCAAGGGTTATGTACTCATAGCATAACTCTATTTCTATTCATGTATCTAGAAAATTTAATGGGTGTTGAAATTTATGTATTAGTAATTAATTCTTATATATCAAATGTAGTATAAAAAGATTGTTCATTTGTATTATTCCGTCATTAAAAAAATGAATTATAGAAATTGAGTTTTAAGAGTGCAATTTTCTTCTTTTAAATATCTATTTTAAATTTTATTTCCTTTAATTCGTTTGAGACTTATCAAAATCTCTCAACAAATTGGTATCAAATATTACTTTTACAACATTTATAAAATATTTTAAAATAACGTGTAATGCACGTTTAACGTTGACTAGCAGATAATATGTAGAAGAAAATTAATCATCTCCTATATTTTCTTCTAAAGGTTTTGATTGGTATTTATCACTTCTTCATTTCCAACTTTTAAATATTACTAGTCAATGCTAGATGTCTATTGCACGTTATTAAGAAATATTTTATAAGTACTATAAAAATAATATTTGAATATGCGTAAATTTTAATTAACTTAGAATTAATACTAAAAAATATATACGTGACAATGAATGTTAAATCATTTATTTAATTTTCAATTAAGTAAAACTGGATGTTAATTAGTATAGATGGACGTGAATAATGAAATATATTTTTAAATGTGAAATTCTAATTAACTTATAATTAGAATTAATAATATCGGAATACATAAATGCAGATAAATATTTTCGAATATTTTCGAAAAAGTTATTGTTAGTCAACAACATGAACGGTGACATGTTATGTCACTTTTTCTATAGTTTTTTCACTTTCAACTAATAAATTCTTATGCTTTTAAATTAAAGTCATGTTGTAAGTTTAGTTAATATAAAAGAAGCATAATCATATATAGACAATATGTAGAAGAAAATTAATCATCTCCTATATTTTTTTCAAAGGTTTTGATTGGTGTTTATCACTTGTTTGAATTTCTGTCATTTCCAACTTTTAAATATTACTAGTCAATGCTAAACGTCTATTGTACGTTATTATGAAATGTTTTATAAGTACTATAAAAATAATATTTGGATATGCATAAGTTTTAATTAACTTGGAATTAATACCAGAAAATATGTACGTGACAATATTGAATGTTAAATTATTATTTAATTTCCACTTAAGTAAACTTAGATGTTAATTAGTATAGATTGACGTGAATAATGAAATGTATTCTTAAATGTGATATTCTAATTAACTTATAATTAGAGTTAATAACACTGGAATACATAAACGAATATGAATATTAGTTAATTAAATGAATGTGAATGTTAATTGATTGAAATTAATAATTAGGAATTATACATTAATGAAAGCATACAGGTGAAACGAATATGTTAAATGTGCATTTACATTTATAGTAACTAAATAGTTAAATAAATTAAATTAATATTGAAAAACGAAAAGTAATGTATTATTGAAATAATTGAATTATAGTACGGTTAAGATCCTTCAAAAAATGATTCTCATTTGATGTAATATTTAATTTCAATTAAGTAAAATTGAATATTAATTAACATGGACGCGAATGATAAAATGCATTATTGAATATGAGATTCTAATTAACCTATAATTAGAACAATCATGCTTGGTGTACAATGTTCTTGACAACATTGTGGACCTATGATTCAATATAGCTCCACTTGTTTTGATTATAACAAACAATACACTTGTATTTCTAACAAACATTATTTCTTGAGTTTTTCATGAATATATCTTCTTGACCATTCAAAGACTCAAATCGTCATCCGTTGAAGAACAAGCAATCAAATGAGTCTCGAATAAAACAAGAACGAGATATTTGAAGGTTAAAACTTAGAAGTAGTTTATCGGAACTTAAATGTAAAGGTACAAACTCATC
>CAIGRN010120205.1:0-30886 GCA_903798345.1 Fraxinus anomala | reverse complement strand
TTAGGCCCAATATCCTTTCTAATAGTTACTTCTCTGAATCGTTTGCACGGGTAACTCCCACCAAATATTGGTTTCAACTAATTTCCAGATCTTGAAGCATTTGCTGGTGGTGTAAACAATTTCACTGGATTTATACCTGTCTCGTTATCAAATGTTTCCGAGCTTGGCTTGATTGATTTTGCCGAAAAACAAGTTGACTGGGACAGTTCCAACAATTCTTGAAAGCTTGACAAGTTTATACAGATTAACTTTGATGATAATAAACTTGGAACCAGAATTAAGAATTTTCCTTCCCCTTTTCTCAAAATAATAAATACAAAATTTTCGTATTTGGATATGTTAGAATTTGGGCGTTACCCGAATTCTTTGTTGAAAATAATTAGGAGTTCTAACTAAAGTGCATATTGATTAGAATCCTATTTGGAATGCAATTGTGAAATCCTATTCAAGCTTTCTTGACATATTTTAATTAAAATTCTACTTGGAAGCCTATTGGGAGTATGAATTTGTGTCGGATTTTAAGAAGGCTTTGGAGTGAAGAAAAATTCATTGGAAGGAATTCGAGTTGGAGACGAGGCACCTAGACACCACAGCTATAAACTTTAACAGAAAGGCCGACGTAGCGACGCTACTTGTTTTGTCCCCTCCGCTGTTTTGGACTCATTTTCCATTTTCGACTCCGTTTTTGGCATTTTACTTTATCTACAAGTCTACTAAATGGTTTTGGATATCTCCTAATTTGTTTCCTATATATAGTTGGTTCTTCACTGTATTTCAGAATAAGTTAGAATAATTGTAAACACGTAATCTTTGTTCTTCGTATTATAACAAAATCTCAATTCTCTACAAATTATTTTATTCTCGTGTTCTTGTGATTTTTACTTTATATTGTGACTATAATCTCTTATCTTTTCACAATAAATTGGTATTAAAGCGTTCCAGTTTCCATAACAATTGGTATCAAAGCTTTTGGTGCTGAAATATTTGGAAACATCGAGGTTCTTCGTGATGGAAACAATGAAGTACAATATTTTGCTATTAGATCGCAATACAAGATTCTCTTTGTTGCAGGTAAAAATGCAGCCGTATTCGCTCAGATGGATTTGGACGACGCATTGTTGGGATTTTATAAGATGCCTACAACTTGGATTTTGGAAGAGAAACAATGGAGGGATCGAAAGGCCCTATCTCAAATACATCTTCATCTTTCCAATAATATTTTTCTGGATGTTTTGAAGGAGATGTCATCCGCTGCTTTATGGTTAAAATTGGAGCAATTATGCATAACAAAGAGTCTTACTAACAAATTACATCTGAAGCAACATCTATATTCTCATTATATGATAGAAGGTACATCTCTTGAGGATCACTTAGCTACTTTTAAAGAAATCGTCTCTGATTTAAAGACCTTGGAGGTCAAATATGATGAAGAAGACTTGAGATTGATTTTGTTGTGTTCATTGTCGCCTCATACATGTCTTTTAAGGTTATATAGTCGTGATACTCTCACTATCGAAGAAGTCTACGGTGCACTATATTTAAAGGAGAAGATGAAGCATCTTGTAACATTTGAGATCATGGAGATGGTCTCATTAGTCATGGTAATTGTTTGAGGGGCAAGTCAAAATCTAACTTCAAATTTTGTAATTATTGCAAGAATAATGGGCACTCGATAAACGATTGTTATAAGTTGCAGAATAAATCAAAATCAACTGCAAATCAACAATCAGAAACTTTAAGAGAAGAAAGTATTGCAAAAAATCTTAGCAATGATGAAAAGCTTCTACTTAGGTTTGACTACAGCTCCAAACCTGATGAAACTTGAATTTTTTATAGAGCTTGCACTTTTTATATGTCACCTAATCGGGAATTTTTTTCAACATATGAAACAGTTTTAAAAGGTATTATCGATGACCGACAATAACACACATTGTCGGATAGCTGGTATTGGTCGGGTCAGAATAAAGATATTTGATAGGATGGTTATAACACTTGATGCAGTGAGATACGTTCCAGATTTGAAGAAAAACCTTATCTCTTTAAGTACTTTTGATTCAAAATAGTACATATACACTATTGAAGGTGGAGTTTTGAAGATTATCAAAGGAGCTCATGTTGTGCTGATGGGATATAGAAAATCTCATTTATATATCTTCCAGGGTGATACAGAATATTCGAGTAATCAACATATTTTAAAAACTCGGATATATTTAAAGTTGGCTTCTGTATCGTTGGAGTCTAATTTGGGGTTTTCGTTGAATAATACATCTCAGTTTAGTTTTGAAGATATGGGTAAATTCATCTTGCCATCATTATCGACAGTGTCATCATTTTCAATTGCTAGAAATATATCCATTTTTTGCCATAAGGTCCCACATTGGTACAATTCTGCTGATTTTGTTGATGGTTTGAATGTGGTTAAGGGTGTTGATTATAGTCAAAATCATTTTTTTTAAGCATTCAGTTGTGATTCAGTTACAAGGCTTGTTTCAGCCTTATTTGGTGGTCATTAGTTCCCTTTATCACTAATTGGGGTAGCAGAGATGGAGAATATTTTCAATTGGAATTCTTGATGGAAAAGTTCGTTTGTGTTTTTCATTGAAGAGTTCAAATTTATTCTTTACAGTGAAATTTGTTTTTAAGTGGAGAATTTTGAAATTTTGTTCGTTGCAGTGTAATTCGTGTCAAGGTGAAGATTGTTAAAATTTGGGTTTGACCCGAATTTTTTGTTAAGGATAATTGGAAATTGTAATTAAAGTGCACATTAATCATAATCATATTTGGAATGCAATTGGGAAATACTATTCAAGTTTGCTTGGCAAATTCTAATTGAAATTCTACTTGAAAGCTTATTGGGAGTAGGAATTTGTGTCGAACTTGAAAAAGACTTTGGAATGAAGAAAAACATCATTGGAAGGAGTTTGAGTCGAAGACGTGGCGACAAGGTGCCACAGTTGTAAATTTTAACAAGATCGGCGTCGCTGCGCCACTTGTTCTGTCCCCTTCACTGTTTTGGTCTCCTTTCTGTTTTGGACTTCATTTTTGGCATTCTACTTCATCTACAAATCTATTATGCGGTTTGGATGTTCCTTAATTTTTCTCTATATATAGTGGCTCTTCATTGTATTTAGAAGAAGTAAGAAATATTGTAAACACATAATCTTTGTTCTCTTTTTCCATATTATAATAAAATCTCAATTCTCTGCAAATTATTTTATTCTTGTGATCTTTACTTCATATTGTGGTTATACTCTCTTTTTTTTTTTTTTCAAAATAAACTAATATTAAAGCGTTCCAATTTCCATAACAAGATCTACACAAAAAGAATCAAATTTTCATGAACAAAATAAATATTTTTTTACTTAGTAGTTACAACACATATATGTATCAGTACTAGTAAATGGTGAAAAATTGGAGATATTCGGGAAAAGAAAAGTTGAATTTGTAGTTATTGTGATCATCTCAAATTCGAGTTCGACGTGGCCTAAACTCAAACATTGACCACGAATTGATCATGTAGAAGATTTATCCATGTGCTCCAGTGTTAATGTGTCATTAAATGATAAGTAAAATTAAATAAATTATTTAATTCCATATTTTATTTAGCCTATCA
Source organism: Fraxinus anomala (assembly GCA_903798345.1). NCBI lineage: Eukaryota > Viridiplantae > Streptophyta > Magnoliopsida > Lamiales > Oleaceae > Fraxinus > Fraxinus anomala. Next base: position 27,273 of record CAIGRN010120205.1, on the reverse strand, counting down.
TTTGGCGCCATTTAAATTGAGATTATAACTCTGTGGGACTGCATAGCACCACTCTTAAATTTATATGTCTGTTTATAATAATTGGTATTGCTTGTGGTATCATGAACCAATGAGTGACACTTAAATCTAGCAATTATGGGTCTAGGTTGTACTGTTTCTAAAGAAATTTGCAATCTCTTTCATATGTCAATGATTCTTTTTTTTTTTCGTTTTTTGGGGATGTGATAGGCGGCCCTACCGTAGGGGCCGCTATGTGTATTATGTACACATATCATTTTCCCTTTCTCTTTATAGTCCAGCTTAAAAGATTATTAGTCTAGTCCTAGCCGCGGCCACCCCCCTCCCCCCGGGCAAATACCTTATAGTTGAATGTAGCTCAACATTTCCTAGGACACAATAGGAAGACTTTGATAGCCTGGAAGTCAAGCAAATATAGGAAGTGTAGTCCATAATGAAGCAATGATAACCACTCAAGATAAAATCCCAAGCAATTCTTGAACATAAATTAAGTTGTACCCTTATATATATCTTAGTGGAAATTTTTATTTCATATTTATCTATACACCTTATTTAAGGCTCCCTTTCAACCTCGTTTATGCATTTCAAATTTTTATGTTTATGACGATGCTGTACTTGCTTATTTATGTTGTTGCATCGAAGAAATATGTTTAGGGATTTGAAAATAAATATATCTAAATTTAAATATGGCAACCTTTCAAAATATGTTAAATCCATGAACATACGAGTAATTGTATCATGATAGTCATGTTAGTATGTCTACCATGTGGGAATTAATGGTTGCAATTTAATAATTATTAATAGGCGTGAGTTGAAAAAAAATTCAATTAGTACGGTGATTAGTCGTGACTTTTCAAATGCAAAGGGTACCAGATCAAAGAGTTATAATGTTTTGGATTGAGGGTGATTATTCAAAAAATATATGATTAAAAGTTAGGACTTTTTTACAGGGTAAGATTTAAACAACTAAATATAAAATATTGCAACCTAATGGCCCAAATGGATTTTTGCCAAAAAATTGCAACAATTCCAAAAAGACTTGAAAATATATAAATAAGGATAATTTCAAATTTCCTACACCAAATCAATTCAAAGAAAATTGATTTCTAAATTTTCATATCTCTTCAAAAATTCTGTTCTTTGTATTTTGCTAAAATTAAATTAAATTTATTTTCAAAAATAGAATTTTGTTACATATATTATACAACAGGCCGTGGGATAACTCTTATGTTCTTTTGTGGGCGTGTTTGTTGGATAATTACACGTATCTAGATAGCCAATTTTTGGATTGAACCACTTTGTAAAAAAAAGTTAAGTAGTTGGAAATAAGCTTTTATTTAATTTATTATCTAAACGCGAGAGGTGTTCAAAATGAGAGGGTCGACCATATCATAGTTCTATAGCTAGTCGGTTCGCTTCGAAATGCAGCAATTTACTCGATAATATCTAAGGATAAATCATTGTTTTGGTACGGACAGCAAGGAATTATCGAATTAAGGCAAACTTTGAATGCTAGATATGATTTTATAAAGATCAATGAAAATACACAATCATCTAATCTTCAAGAGTTCAAAATTATCTTTGCATCTTAATTAATTTATTGGTAGATTTTCTTAAATGCGTTTGGACCTACAATACATATCGCAATCATTTCACATGTGGTCAGTAATGATACAGACTAAAAATATCTTGAAATCAATCTTAATTGCTAGTATTTCCCTTTTTATTGAATTGTTCATAGAGGGAATATAAAATTATCTTATTTACATTTTATTCCGATAGGCCATTTTAGGGTNATCTTATTTACATTTTATTCCGATAGGCCATTTTAGGGTCTGCTTGGGCGTTTCGGGTAGTGATTATGAGCGTTTTTTAAAGTATCGATTTTGAGCGTTTATAAACGGATCGATTTTGAGTGATTTTAGTAACGATTTTTAAAAATTGTCAAACTCATGCTTGAGAATTTATTATCTATCGGTTCTGAAATTTTTCTAAAAGAATAAAATTACATATATATTCCTAAATATGAAATTTTCAGTTTATAGTTTATTGTATGAATTTTTTTAGTCAAGTGATATTTTGCTTATATTTAATTTTTTACATATGAGTTAATATTTACTTTAAAAAATTAAATAAGTTAAATATTTACTTAAAATTTTAAGTTAGTGTTTTTTACTTAGAAGTAAATTTTAAAATTATAAGTTAATTATGTACTTTTAAATAATTTCACACGAGTGTTTTTTTACTTATAAGTAACTTATGTTTTATAAGTGAATTTTTTTATCCTGTTAGTAATATTTTTACTTTTATACACAATATTTTAGACAATTATTTTTAGTTAATATATTTTTATTTTATGTTTGAAGAAATATATTAATTGGAAATAATTATTTCATGAAAGGTAAAATTAAAAGAAAATATAAAAAACGGTGAAAAATCGTTAATTTGGTGGGTTGAGAGAATCGCTCAAAAATCATACTACACCTTTTTTGGGTAGTTTTTATACCATCCAAAATCGATGCCCAAAAAAATTAGCAAACACAAGTTCTTCCAACCCCTCGTAAATTGTGGCACATAATCGGTGAAAAGAAACTCGCAAGCATTCCCAAGGCTCACTTATTTTATTAACATTAATCTTACTCTTACATAAGCATTTGATTTCTTCCACCTTTGTGATTCATCTGCGTCTGCTTCAGTAAAAGTAATGGAGTATTTTTCTACACATTTCCACCCCAGAATCCGTATTCTTTGCATAATTGTAATCCTACAATCTTCTTCACTATTGCCCACAATGGGAAACGAAACTGATCGACAAGCTTTATTGGATTTCAAGAATGGAATAAATCAGGATCCGTTTCAGATCATGATGTCCTGGAATGATTCAGTCCATTATTGCAACTGGACTGGAATTACATGCAATCCCTTCAATGGAAGAGTTAGAATTCTTAACCTGACATCCTTAAATTTGGTTGGCTCCTTACCGCCTTCTTTAGGCAATCTTTCATTTCTCGATGGTATAAACCTGAGAAGGAACAGTTTCCAGGGTGATATTCCTCAGGAAATTGGAAGATTATTGAGACTGAAACATCTCAATTTAACATACAATTCCTTCACTGGAAATATTCCTTCTAATCTCACGCACTGCACAGAGCTTACAGTTCTTGCTTTGGAAGCTAATCAGCTTGTCGGGCTGATTCCAGACCCGCTGAACTCACTGTCAAAGTTACATGTCAAAGTTACAGGCCCTAGGCCTGGGACTTAACTATCTTACAGGAGGATTCCCTGCCTGGATAGGAAATTTTTCATCTCTTTCCCGTATTTCACTTGCTCTTAACAGTTTTCAGGGTAGTATACCTCGAGAAATTGGGCGCTTGTCGAGGTTGGAATTTTTTCAGATTTATGGAAATGAATTCTCTGGTACAATTCCTGCGTCCATTTATAATGTATCATCTATCAGTTACTTCTCAGTTACTCAGAATCGTTTGCACGGGGAACTCCCACCAGACATCGGTTTCAACTTTCCAAATCTTGAAGTATTTGCTGGTGGTGTAAACAATTTCACTGGATTGATACCTGTCTCGTTATCAAATGTTTCCGGGCTTGGCTTGATTGATTTTGCTGAAAACAAGTTAACAGGGACAGTGCCAACAGTTCTTGGAAGCTTGACAGGCTTATACAGAATTAACTTTGATGATAATAAACTTGGAACCGGGAAAAAAGGCGATTTAGACTTCCTTAATTTCTTAACTAATTGTACAAATCTTGAAGTTTTGGGATTGTCTGAAAATTTCTTCGGTGGAGAATTACCTGATTCAGTAGCCAACCTTTCGACTAAACTCAAAATACTTACATTAGGGGGCAATTTAATGCATGGAAATCTTCCTGTTGGTATAGGGAATCTTGTTAATTTGACGCTATTAGGCCTGGAAGGAAATTTCTACACAGGAAATATCCCTGACGATATTGGCAAGCTTCAAAACTTAGGGGAATTGTATTTCACTGGTAATGAACTCTCTGGCCTGATTCCGGCTTCTCTTGGTAACTTGACATCGTTAACTAGACTTCACTTGGAGAGCAATAAACTCCAAGGAAACATACCTTCAGAAATAGGAAATTGCAGAAGTTTAATTGAGCTAAACTTTTCTGATAATAATCTTACTGGAATTGTACCGAAGGAGGTCATGAGTCTCTCTTCTCTTTCAATCGTTTTAAACATGGCGAAAAACGCACTGTTTGGTTCATTACCAACTGAAGTGGGCAGGCTGATAAATCTGAAGGAATTGGATGTTTCAGAAAACAAATTATCAGACATTCTACCCAGTAGCCTTAGCAGTTGCCTAAGTTTGGAGCATTTGGACATGCGCAGTAATCTGCTTCAAGGCCAGATTCCTGAAACTTTGGAAGCATTACGAGGCTTAGAGGAGATAGATTTATCGCATAATAACTTGTCTGGCAAAATCCCAAGATTCTTCACGAAGTTTTCAACTCTCAGAAAACTAGATCTTTCATTCAATAATTTTGAGGGCGAAGTGTCGAATGAAGGGATTTTTCAGAATTCAAGTGCAATTTCTGTCGTGGGAAATGATAAACTATGCGGTGGAGCTCCAAACTTTCATCTGCCAGCATGCTCGAAATCCACCACTCACTCGTCAAAAAACCTAGTTGTGAGAGTAATAATCCCCGTCACTGTTTGTACAATAATCTTCATTCTGTTTATATGTTGTTTTTCTGCTTGGTATGTATTGAGGAAGTCGAAAAAGCAGCAACTTGAGGCTCTTTCAGAAAATCTGCAATTATACAATTCATACCAAGAAATATTTCAGTTGACTGATGGATTTTCTGAGGACAACTTAATTGGTTCAGGTAGTTTTGGTTCAGTATACAAAGGAGTCCTTTACGAGAATGGAGTGAATGGTGCAATAGTAGCAGTGAAAGTATTGAATCTCCAACAGAGAGGAGCCACCAAAAGTTTCATGGCTGAATGTGGTGTTCTCAAAAGCACAAGGCATCGAAATCTCCTCAAGATTATAAGTGCTTGTTCAAGTGTCGATCGTCAAGGCAATGAATTCAAATGTCTAGTTTATGAGTTTATGATCAATGGAAGCCTAGACGAGTGGCTGCATCCAACACATCATGCGGGATACCAGATGGGGAGCTTGGGCATCTGTGAAAGATTGACGATAGCTATAGATGTTGCTTCTGCTCTAGATTATCTGCACACCTATTACCACGCACCAATAGTTCATTGCGATCTAAAACCAAGCAACATACTTCTGGACGAAGATTTGACTGCTCACGTTGGAGACTTTGGATTGGCAAAGTTTCTCCTCAAAGCTTCAGAAAATCCGGAAAATCGTGCCATATCATCTGAGTTAAAGGGTTCGATTGGTTACATTCCTCCAGGTAAGTTCACCGTCCACATAATTTAATCACTACCTGAAAAACTTACATTCGCAGTATTGCACAACACCGAATATTACAATGGACAGAATCTGAACTTTTTTCTTTGTTAAGACTGCCTATACTATACAGCCCATCTCACCAAACAAACCAGTAAACTTCATACCTTGAATTTACACTTTCTATTGTCCTAACACATATATGGAAATGACACTTGGAAATTGATTTTATTTGCAGAGTATGGCTCAGGCAGTGAGGTTTCCAGCCTAGGAGATGTATACAGTTTTGGAATAGTTTTACTGGAGTTATTTGTAGGCAAAAGACCAACTGATGATATCTTCAAAGATGGTATGACCATACACGAATATGTAGCCCAAGCTTTGCCTCAACATATTATGGAAATTGTCGATCCATCATTGCTATTGGCCAAAGAAAATGACAAGAGATACGAGATAGAAACTGCTGAAAGAGAAGAAAGTGCGATTTTATACCAAGATGACTTCCAACTTTTCGCCAGAGGACAAATCGAAGAACTACTGATTTCAGTATTGGAAATTGGACTTTCTTGTTCAAACTCATCGCCGAGGGACCGGATGGCAATGAATACTGTTATGAATAAACTTCATTCAATCAGAGACTCGTTTTTGAAGATCAAGAAAAGAAGACCAAGTATAAGATGAGTATATTACACATAAAGCATAGAAGAATTCATTTTTTGTTTGTTTGTTTGTTTTTGTTTTTGTGGTTTTGTACTATTTATATTTGAAATGGTTTCAAGCAAGCAGACATTACAAAATATTGACTCAATCGCTATTCAGAATTAGAAAACCTAATTCTATTTCATCGCGAGTAATAGAAAGAAATAAAGACATGCAAGAATTGTAGAGGTTCGTCTCATCATTAGACCATGTCCTCTTTCGTAGCTGCAACAAATTACTATGATAAAAAGAAGTTTACAAGAGAAAATCGCGCACACATCTTCTGTAACCTCTCTCTCTCTTTTATGATGGTAATACAAAATTTTAATGATGACTCCCTATTTATAAGATAAGTTAAAACAAAATCAAAATTTACAAGAACACAAATTCCTAAATTATCCTAATAAAATCTTGGTTTGAGGGCTCCCCTCCCGCACACCCCGAGAGGAGGCTTCTCCCCTTCCAACCCCCACGGCGACCTCAATGTACTGACTCCACGGAGCGACAGTAGTTAAGTTCCACAACTTAATAATAAAATATTCTTAATTTGCTTTCATTTGATTTCGATCTTTAATACATAATAATGAAAACATATATTTACTAGCAAAAACTTGTCAATCTTTCACCGGAACACAATTGAAATTAAGAGTATAAGTTTACTACTGCCCATGTATGTGATAATTTTTGTCAACATTCTGGTTAGTGCTATCCCCTAACCACATAGGCATCTAATCGTGACTGGTCTATTCATTTGACGTGCTTAAAGAATATTAAGCACCATATGAATCTATAATTAGTGGTAGAAAGTATTTAAGCTTAATTAGTGGAACCACAGATCTATACGCATGAAAGTCAATAATTTGATGCTCCATACATTGGTGACGTGCTTGATCATGAAAGCTTTTGTGAAGATCAAATGTAAAAGAATTTGATAGAATAATGTAAGGGTGTTAAAAAGGCGAGCCGACTTGCGATATATAAAAAGGCGAGCCAGCTCACGCAAACCAACGAGTGGTTCGCATGACCAAATTACTGCTCGACTCGTTAGTGGGGGCAAATCTGCTTCGAGCAAAACTGGTCCAAAGGAAACAACTAATTTAACTATAAAAGCATCGATGAATCGCGGGATCCAGAAAATACTCATACTCAACAATGTTAAGGAAGAAAAACCGTCTAATTTCACTGGATCGATACCTGTTTCGATATCAAATGTGTCCAGTCTTGGCCTGATTGATTTTGCTCTAAACAGGCTAACAGGGACACCAACAGTATGTGGAAGCTTGACAGGTATAGATTGATGCTATTAAACTTTGAACCTCGAAAACAGGCGATGAGGACTTCCTTAATTTCTTAACTAAGTGTACAAATTCGGAAGTTTTGGGATTGCTTTCAAATTTTTATCATGGAGAATTGCCTAGCCAATCTTTCGAAAGCTGGAAATACTCAATGCGTGGAAATCTTCCTGTTGGCATAGGGAACCTGTTTAATTTAACCATTTTACGCCTGGACGGAAATTCCTATACGGGAAATATCTCTGATGACATTGGCAAGCTTCAAAATTTAGAGGAATTGCATTTTACTGGTAAAACTCTCCAGACTGATTCCGGCTTCACTATATCATCTGAGCTAAAGGGTTCGATTGGTTACATCCCTCCAGGTAAATTCAACATCCAGATCAATTAATCAATATTCTAGCAAAACTCACCATGTGTATGTTTCGTACACAGTATATAAGGGTGTCACAGACACTATAGTGGGCTGGTGCTGTGTTCCAAAGTGCTTGCACAGCTACTGATTCATTAACACCTTTAATACTGTCCATATCCTTCTCCACACACTTCTAGCCACTGATTCATTAACACCTCAAGAAAATAACACGCACACGCAGTGGGAGCAGTTTCTGTCATCATTTTAGAGTAAGATTAAAAGTGGGAGATGAAAACCTTAACAGGCTCATGTTTGAAGATTTTTTCGTGCAAATATAGAGAGAGGCATTTGGTGCCCTACAGCTGTTTTTCTGGGCAGACCAGAAACTGGATTTCTTGAACATTGGAAGGATGTTGATGTTAGATTTTCACTGTCTCCCTTAAACGCAAAACAATTTACTCCATTTTTACAGCTTCTGCACTGTCGAAATCTGACACTCAGGTGCTGAATTATTAGGAACTTTTAGCCCTTTATTCATGTTTTTGGTTTGCTGGATTCACAAGAAAATTCAAGAAATCTGTGGGTTATGATAGATTGTGATTATGCACTGTGTTCATATTGTTGCAGACCCTTGTTGACAATGAAGAAGAAATTCAGATTAAATATGATGCGGGTAATTTCATTGTTCTCCCTGATTGACGTATTTTTTTCAATCTCGTTTTGTTATTTTAGTAGAATCTTTTGTTTTTGGGTTTGTGCTTCAATTATAGCTTATAATTTTTAGTACATTGGTCCTCAAATATGGTTTCTATTGTTCTTCAGATCAACCCAAAGCTGTCCATGTTAAATTTAAATTACAAAAGGAATGCACATTTGACCATCAAATCCTAATAGTAGGAGATGATCCCGTTATCGGGTTGTGGGATCCATCTGATGCAGTACCGTTAAATTGGTCCGACGGGCATGTTTGGAATGTCGAGCCGGTAAGGATATGGAACGTCGTCTTTTATTTCGCTCAAAAAATTAATTCTGATAATCCTATATTTCGTTATTGGTTCAAGTTCATATTGGAAGGAGATACTGAAACTGTCTTGTGGCAACCGGGGCCTGATCGAATTCTTGAAACATGGGAAACAGGAAAAAACAGTAACTGTTTTCGAGGATTGGAACGAGTCCCGACTCCAGAAAATTGTGAGGACAAAGTCATTATTGATCAATCCTATGAAATAATTCTGAACTCTGAATTATTAAGAGATTCTGAAAACTTAACCAAGGGAAAGTGATGGGACTGATGCAAGTCAAATGGAGAAGCCAGGGACGAGAAATCCCCAGCAGCTATGGTTGCAGAATGCATTACCGAGGAAAAGGAAGAGCCGGGGTTTGATAAGAGTGACAAACTATTGAGTCTAAGAAGTCTCGTTTATGCAAATATCAATGAAGGGAATTCATTGAGCTCAAAAGATGAAGAGAGCCTAGTTTCAGATGAAGGTGTTCCCGTTCTAGTGCCAGGCATGCCTAAAGTGGAGAAAATGAATATTTCTGTAGTTGAATCTGAGGGAGAGAGGAGTTTAATGTGAAGCAGGTAACCGCTTAATAATACTTTTTTGCTTTTTTTGTTTTTCGCCTTTCACCTTCGAAGAGAAAAACTCTCGGATAGCAAGTAAGAAGGAAGGAAACAGAGAAGAAATGAGTTCTTGCACTTAACGACCCGTTAAGAATAAAAATGCAAAATCTCTTATGAATATGATGATAAGCTGGAATTACAGGAGACAATACTGAATTTTCTCTTTGTAAGTTCGTGTGCAATACAATTATCAGAAGCTTATCTACTGTAACCTATTGTTCTCTGGTTATATATATAATGGTCACTACACTTTTAGCGAAAAATTTATGTAGATTACTAAATTTAAGCTTTCTTGCAATTTGATAACTTCATTCATATTGGTGATAGAGAAGTTTCAATGTGCATGAGACGTACAAATGGAACAAATACTTCCTTGGACAGTACAAATCTAATTCCTATTATATGTGGTACAAAGTGACTGAGTATCACTGAGAACAATCAAAGTCACACCAGCAACATCAGCCATCATCAACAATCACCCAAGATCGACATAGACACAATCAAGTTCGCCAAAGCACAAAATACAAATGAAAGTTCGTTGTTTTTTGAGAGTTTTACCTTGAAAAATGCAGATTTTCAGACAAGGCTCTTCGCGACTTCAATACTAATGCTCTTCTTCTTCATTGTGGGTTAATGTTACTGAGTAACAATGAATTAATCGACATCTTTTCACAAAAATAGCGATTTGAAGAGCAAGATTTGAAAGGGCTTTTAGATGAGTAAAAGCCTAAAAGGTTTGAATGACTAAAATGGTGGCTATTTAAGTTTCAAATGATTAAATGAGACGGATAATTTGGGAAAACAAATTATAGGAATTTATTTTCTAAAATTATTATGGGAAAAGGCCTTTCTCATATACCTGCTTCCAGATCCGGTCATTTACCTATATTACCCGATCACCAATGGTTATCTGATTCTCTATTAAAAATTTCTGGAATCGCATTTTATTTTGGCACAATCCGACTGAACCATCCAATTCAATCTAATTCAGATCTATTCGTCTAGTTCTGGCCTCCAGGTGTTTCTACCCCACCATAAATTGGACCTTAAAAGACTTGAACACAGCCCTTGATCACAGACTAGGTCTCTTAGCAGCACAGTTTCAATCAAAACAAAGATGCAGTATGCATGACAAAGTAAACTACTTCATTGCGGAAAACAAGCTAACAATACGTTCTGCCTAATAAATTCAGACCACAGAATTGAGCCAAATTTTGAAATTAATGTTGGTATTCTTGTGTCTGTACTAAGTATAACTTGAAAGGGAGAAATACGAAAGGAGGGCAAAGGATGTACAGTTCGAAAATAGAGTCGAACGGCAACAGAAAAATCTGAGAAAACTAATCAGATATCATCAGCATCACTTCCAGGTCCAGCCATATGGGGTTCTGGAATATATTGGCTTCCATCAGGACCCAGCACCTTAAACCTATTCAGCAGCAAAAACACACCATGCACAAGCTAGATATGAAATACAATGCCAACAACACAGATTTTTATTTGTATACCTCTCAAGAATGACTTTTCCTTCCTTGTACTTTTCGCTTTCCTCGTGAGCCGCTTCCTGATATTAACCAAAAAGATAAGTGGAAATGCATTTGAACATTGAGAACGTCAGCATACATAAAAAAGGTCTCACATATTTCCATCCCACAATTGCGCCACAGCCCATGCAGAATATGTCGACAACTGTGTGCAGTCCAGTTATCATTATCCTGTCTTCTTTCTCTCCAACAGTGACATTAACACTGTTGTGCATCAAAGAACACAATATCAGGTGTACCATTCGTGACTAGAATTTTATGAAGCATCCCTTCCGCAAGTGAATATTGTGAAGTGTGATAAGAAGATTGAAAACAATTTTACAGACCAATTAATTAGTCCTGCTTAATGTATTGGGTGCTGGAGTACTAAACAGAAAGTACCATTAAGATGAAACTAGCCAACATGAAGATGCTAAGATGATATGTGGTCACATTAATATATATAAGACAAGAAAAGAAAAGAAAATATACACCAACAAATTGGGGTTGGTCTTGAATGAGATAAATTATGAGAAAGACAACTTCAATGTTTGCAAAGAGCCATGACTAAAGAGGCTCGTGTTCATAAGAGTGATGCAGTCTTGGTAGAATATATTAGAATTGGGAGGTGTAGACCAAAAATAACATGGCATGTAATACTCGCTAAAGATCTAGTTGATTTTATGTTTGTGTAGATCTATAAATGAACTAAATAGAGTGGCATAAAAAGGATTTATATAGTCGACCTTAAATTATTGGGAAAAAGGATTAGGTAGTGTCCTTGTCGTGACAAATAGAAAAGAAAATTAACATTGCGAAAATATAATAAAGCTAATGGGACCATCTACTGCTATTCTCTAGATGATCAACAAAATCCTCAACAAAAAATGAGAAAAGTTAAGTACTCTGTTTGCAATAAAATGGGAGTATTACAGATAACATGATTTTAAACATCAAGAAGAAAATATGTAAGGAAATTTGATGTTAATGTTCAAGTCTTCATGCATCCATTGGATTCCACGTTACCAAGACAGTCACAACAGTGACCTCTTGTCATAGTATGTCCAAGGAACTTAACCATGAAGAATAAAAAGCAAAGAACACTTACACCTTATCGAACAGATAAGCTCTCCCATGCTTGCAGTGGAAAGACTGAAACATGGGAACTTAACCATGAAGAATGAACAGCAAAAAAACACTTACACCTTCTTGAAGAGATAAGCTCTCCCATGCTTGCATTGGAAAGACTGGAACATGGTAACAAAACAGATTAGAAATCATGCATATAATCCATGCCAACAGTCAAGAGTACAAAACTAAACTGTAAATAGATAGGACAACTGAAACAAGTCCCTAAAAATAAAATTTGTAACTACCATAAACGGAAGAGATAGAAAACCCCAAAACAGAGAATCCCTCTATAGTTTCTAAAGATATCAGCAGGGGACAACAATTTATGTTAAGGATGGTCACCAGTAAATATGAAGAGAAGTCGTGAACAATTGGTCATGTCCCTGAGGAAACTTTTTTTATCACCAAATTCTATGTCGTGAGACATAACTTCAAAATTCGCTGATTAAAGGTAACAGATCTTAAAGTAACCTAAAACCCTCGAGCTGTGAATCAATAATCTCACTCATTAGTCTAAATTTCAACCCAAATTAGTCCTTAAATAGTACCGCAGAAAGCAGCCAGAAAGAATTGCTCGAGTTGCCTGTATTCTAATCATTTTAGGCTTTTCATTTACTGAAAGATCGTGAACCAAATTATACAACCCAAAAGCAAAAACTCCAGAAATAAATAAATAAATAAATAAAAAATAAGTACCCATATTCATATATACATACAAGTATAAATATATATTCAACGAGGAAAAAGGAGAGACCCTTGAGATAATATCATCAGATAGAGCTAAATGGGTTTTGCAGTACTTGCAGGAATACAAGTTTCCTTCAAGAGTGATCACATAGAGCCTTCCCATGTTGCTATCACTTGAAAATCGTAGTAGAATCCTTTCCTTTAGAAGTAATTGCCCAAATTGATACGATCGATCAATCTCTAACGAACCTTTCTACGGCACACAATCGACAGACATATATAAAGATTCAAAAAAATAAAAATCATAAACGTAGGAGAAGAAATGTAAAGAGCAAATCAACTCACATGATTAATTTAATTGAGAGAATATGGAGAATATTTTCTGTATAAGGACTTTTCTGCTTTTGTAGTCCAAAATAATGGCTTCATTTCACTCATGACCGTAGAGCTTCTCAAGTTTCAACCATCAAACTTTAATTTATTTCATCATGGTCATTGAATTTTTAATTTAGTGTCACCATGACCATCAAACTTTAATTTATTTCACAATGAGTATCGAACTTTTCATTTATTATTACCATGGAAAGCAAAATATGTTTTGTTTTACCACAACTGTCGAACTTTTCATTTAGTATCACCGTGACCATTGAAATGTGTTTTTATAAATTTCGGGTAAATAGCATTTGAGTCATAACCTTTGTACCTTTTGATGATTAGATTTGAACCTCTGATTTTGAGTATTTAGAGTTTTAAAACTTTCAAATGTCTGCATCTAGATCCTTTTATAATGAAAAATATTAGTTTGACAATTAGAGGGTATTTGGTGATAATTAAAATTAAAATTTTAGTGGATTGTGGTAGAAGTTTTTGAAATGTATGGTTGAAAAGATATGAGACTCATGAAAGATGTGGTTAATATTGATTGTTTGACTTTGACTTAAATTAAAATTAGATTTTAATCAGGCCCAAACAGGCCCTTAAAATGTCAAATTTTGAATAGCATGATCATTGTACCCTTAATTTGATTTAAAATAAAAATATATATAAATAATTTGAATGGAAACTAAAGAATTTAATAAAGAATAAAAAGTGAAAAAGAAAAAGAAAAATTGAGGTCAATCCACACCCTCTACTCATTCTCCAAACCAAATCCACCAACATGTTGTCGCCACTGTCTGATGCCGCCGCCACCACCTCCAACAATTAACTCAAAACATAAATTCAAATCTAAAACGAAAAAAAAAAAAGTGGTTTATTAATAATAAAACTTTTTGTGTTTCATTAAAGGAAAAAAACTACAAAGCTTATTTTCCTACCCTTTTATATTTCTTTTTTCTTTATTTTCTATTTTAAATCAAATTAAGGGTGTAACGATGATTTTACTTAAAATTTTACATATAGTCAATTTGAAGTTTCTCGTTACAAAAGTATGTTGGGCTCAGATATTTGAAAGTCTTGAAATTTCGAGTTCTATAAATTAAAGGTTTTGACTAAATTGTCTTTAAAAAAGTACCAATGACCAAATAGGCATGAAGATTTGTTCGTAACAAGGATTATTTGTGTAACGGATAATATTGTAGAATAAGTGTTTCAGAACTAGATACCAATTTACACACTGGACCGATACCGTATTTGCAGGATATATACCGTATTTGCAGGTTAGATATCGTATATGCAACAGATACCGTATATGTAACTTAGTGAAATTTTAATTTACGTATACCGTATATGCAAGTAATAGAGATACCATATTCACATGTAACAAAACCTTATTAGCCACTTATCAAAAGAATAGAATAAATAATTTTATTAACTGCAATAAAATATCAAACAAATAATTTAAATTGCAGTAAAATAAATTTCAAATCAAAGCCTATGCGAACACAATCTTCTTAAAACGGATTCGCTTCATCACCGTATGTACTTGAGGTTTAATTTGAGCGTTTGCTTTCCAGGATACAACGATAAAACAGTAGATTCTGAGAACTACAGATACTAATTTGGCGAACTGATTTAGTGTCTGAACAATACCACCTCTAATACTCAAACAAAAATTAAAATGTATGAAGACAGAACTCGGATTGTATGCAGAAAAGTTTTTTTCGTGTATTTTCAGATGAATTCGTGTGTGTTTAGAAAAGTGAAAAACGAGACGTATAAAGACTTAGCTCTTGAGAATGTAACTTGCTCATTCACTTAATGGCAATTACCACACGAGTTTTAACAGTTTCAGAAAATGAAAAGTTGGTTAAATAAAAAAATGTAGAAAAACGTGGACACTCTTAAGGGGCCCATTTTGCTCTTTTCGGTCTGACATTGGTGTACGTAAGTCGTGCCCGCATACAAGTTTAAGGTCTGAAGTCTATTTCGGTCCGTGATTTGCACTCCCCTACGTGCGCACGTGGAGAGAGTCTCTATGTTACACATGATTACACCCTTTTAAAGCGCAACCATATTTAAAGTGGTATTTATTTTCATCAACTTCCTATACGGGACAAACATATTTCTAGTTTTCCCACCAATACAAACTCTTTTTAATTGGCATACTTTTAGCTTCAATTTTTCATTCACCCGAGTATCAATTTTGGCAAGTAAATACATGATTTCGATGTACTCACGGAGGAGAACACAAATCAATCTTTATCTTCCAAAATAGCCAAACGGGTTCCACTCAAAACTCATGCCAAAGTCAACCACGTACTTATTTTTCCAACAAGTTTTTGGCAAGTAAATACATGATTTCGATGAACTCACGGAGGATAACACAAATCAATCTTTATCTTCCAAAATAGTCAAACGGGTCCCACTTAAAACTCATGTCAAAATCAGCCACATACTCATTTTTCCAACAATTTTTCCAATAAATATAAGCGCTCTTAAGAGTATTCGGTTGCCTCGATTAGGGGAATGAGATTTTGTGGTGTGGAAAAGTATATCAAAGGGATGTGAAATTCATCAAAAAGGTTTTGAGGTGATGGGTAGGTGATGAGAGATCAATTAAAATCTTTTTCTTGCATTTGGTTATGACAATCAGATCATTTCAACCATAATCAGCGACCAAGAAAAAAGTCTCTTCGATAAGTGATTATTCTTAGTGATAGGAGTGTGGGATGTGACAAAGGTAGAAAGGTTGTTAAGGTGAATAGTTTCAAATTTTGAATGTTCTGGTAGGAAGAAATCACCTCCAAGACAAGTTGATTTGACACTTTTAAACTAATTGGGTGAGAACAAAGTCTGGGTTCATCGACTTATGGATGGTAATTAGAAATAGCGAGGTAGAAGTTGTGCCTGCCACGTTAAAGAGGAAATTAGTACATTTTGGGACAGTATGTTTTGAGTAGATATAAAAGAAATAACGATATGAGATGAATTTATTTCACTAAAGAGCTTGAACACAAGATTGGCCTCATTGTTGTGAAACAACCAAAATATCTCTTGTTAGAAGAAATATTAATATGTCCAGATCGCTGTTAGTAATGTTGGAAATACAAGAATTACGTTTTTTTTTTAATACCACATGATGAAACCAACCACAAGAATGAATTGTGAAATTATATGACAAATAATGAAATATTAAATCAAGGTAAAGAATAATAAAGATAAGAAATATGACAGAGGAAAGACAACGAGATGAGATTCTTCTTCAAATTCGGAGCAAGTTGAACCTGGCCAAGTGTTCTAATTGTCCCATCCAATAACTTCAATTTGACCATACCAATTCCAACAACCCGACAAGGTTTGTTGTCTCTCATAACCACAATACCTTTGAAAACTGTTTCATATGTAATAAAAAAGTCCTTATAAGGACACATATGAAACACATACGATGAATCCAGAATCCAATCTTCCTCTAGTTTAGACTCGACGTCAGAAATAGTCAAGAGATCTCCATCAATGTTCTTCGCGAGGTCTGCTTCGCCTGAAGTATCTAATTGCTTCCCATTCTTATTTGCAGCCATCCATTCTTTATTTTGCAATTTGTAGCAATCATTCTTCATGTGCCCCTTCTTCTTGCAGTAGTTACAAATTTGATTATTGAACTTAGATTTCGATTTGCCCCTTCCAGAACCACCATGAGCAATCGGGACTTCTCCATCTCTGGCCTAAAAAATCAGATGCTTCATTTTCTCTTTTGAATACAAAGTATCATACACCTCCTCTATGGTGAGAGTATAATGACTATACAAGATCGTGACTCTAAATGAAGAAAACAAAATGGACAACGAACACAATAGGATCAAGGTCAAATTTTCTTCATCATACTCCACTTCCAAAATTTTCAAATTAGCGACGATCTCTTTAAATACAGACATGTGATCTTCCAATGATCCTTCTTCTGTCATTCGATAAGAGTATAAACGCTGCATGAAGTTCAACTTGCCTGTCAGATTTTTAATCATGCACAATTGTTCCAACTTCAACCATAGAGCAGCTGCTGAAACCTCCTTCAAAATATCACGAAAAATAGTATTTGATAAATGAAGATGAATGTGAGAAATTGCCTTCTTATCCTTCCATAATTTCTCCTCCGCGGTCAAAGTTGCAGATGTCTTGTCAATTTGCCAACAACGCATCATCCAAATCAAGTTGTACGAGTACTACACTCTTCTTAACCTGCCATAACGAAAATCTAGTTTTCGGATCCAAAAGCGAAATGTCATATTTCATGGAAGCCATCACGAACAAATCAAACACTGCGCTCTTGCGAAACTGCTGAATCTGGCGCTCTGATACCATGTGTTGCGAATTCAAATAAGATACCAGAATCGCTCTAATACTATTTGCTGTTAAACAACCAAAATATCTCTTATTAGAAGAAATATTAATATGTCCGAGACGCTGTTAGCAATGTTGAAAATACAAGAATTATGTATTGTTTGAATATCACTTGATGAAACCAACAATCGANACCAAAATATCTCTTATTAGAAGAAATATTAATATGTTCGGATCGTTGTTAGCAATGTTGAAAATACAAGAATTATGTATTGTTTGAAAACCACTTGATGAAACCAATCACCGGAATGAATTGTTGAAATTATATGGCAAATAATGAAGTATTAGATCAAAATAATAATAATAATAATAATAAAGACAGAAAATATGATAGATGAATTAAGAGATTTTATTTATTCAAGAATCATGAAGAATAGAGAAAATTACAATGAATCCAATAATTCTAGTAATTTATCTTCTCATACTTATAAAATTATATAGAAGAGCCTAAAATTTATAGAGAATATGCAGGTGACGTACAAACCCTCTTAGTAGAGTTGTTGATGAAGTAAGATGCCAAAAAATCGAGTCCAAAACAAAAGAGAAGAGAAAAATCGAAAACACGTGAGGTGGGCGATGCGGCACCACCTCTGGGCTTCGATGGGCCCTTCTGCTTGGAATTTTTTGTTTCAGATTATTTTCTTCATCTTAAACTCTTTTTTAAGTCTAATACCAATTTCCAATTTTCAATGGGTTTTCAAAATAAAACTTTAACTTGGCATATGACTCCAAAGTATTCCAAATTGAATTCTTGTTAACATGCACTTCAATTAAAATTCTTCAATACTTCAAACAAGAAATTCGAATTACACCCAAATTCTAACACTTGTGGATATGACCTTCTAGAGGTAGTGTAAAGCCT
Source organism: Fraxinus anomala (assembly GCA_903798345.1). NCBI lineage: Eukaryota > Viridiplantae > Streptophyta > Magnoliopsida > Lamiales > Oleaceae > Fraxinus > Fraxinus anomala. The sequence goes on along the minus strand of CAIGRN010120205.1, from coordinate 8,907 downwards.
CAAATCTAATTTCATACACGGACCAAATGTCTGTGAGGGAAAACATGTAGTCCATAATATGGTGATTTTTGTTTTAGTTGGTTTTGTTAGTCGTAGTTGGACGAATTGTATTTTGCATTTTATTTAGCCTTTTTACTATGGGTGATTTGCATTACTACACACACACGAATACGAATGTAAGAATTAACAATTATTGTTTCTGCACAGGACGTGGATGTGGACGTAGACGTGAATGTGTTAATTAATTGTAGTATTTATTACAATTTGTAAATTAAATATATATTAAAAAATAAAAAATAAGATATTATTAAAATAATAAAATTATATTAGAGGCAAAATTGTCAAAAAAAAAAAAAATGATTCTCAATTGACATGATATTTAATATATTATATTATGTATATATAACCAAAGGTGTGAGCATATTTATATCTACTAATGAAACTATAAATTCAATATACAAGTAATTTTACTTTTAATTGTCAAGGAAAGAAGATTGTGGAAAAAGTGACTTCTGACTACTGGATTGTTGTGAATACTCGGATGAATATAGCAAATTTATTGTTCGTGTTTAACACATCGGTGTTTCCATATTTTTTATATATTACATTTCTCTTCCTCTCGTCCCCCATCATTGATGTCAACAAGTCAAGCCCAATAAAAAAAGCTTGAACTCGGCTCAAATTTTTTTGGGCCCAAACCGAATCGAGCTAAACCCTACCAAAAAAAAGAGGTTCGACCCGAGCTTTAACGGGCTAAGTCGGCTCGTATATTATAAAAAAAATTAAAAAATTGTCCAGCAGACAGTTAAAAATAGCTGCCTGTTGGGCATGCACGCAGCTTTCTGTAGGCGGCTACAAAAAAAAATATTTTTTATTTTATAATATACAGGCTGGCTCGAGCCTCGGCTCGGGCTTTTTTCGAGTCGAGTCCGAGTCGCTCAAGCTTTTTTGCCATCCATATGTGTAGACATACTTCGCCCATATTTATTTCAGATTAAAATCAAATTTTAATCTAAGTTAAACTCAAAAAATCAATATTAACTATATCTTCCATGAGTTTCACAATTTTTCCACCACACATTCCAAAAATTGATATGACAATTTACTAAAAATTTAATTTTAATCCCCACCAAACACTCACGAAGTATCAAAACAACCTTCTTCTCTCATACGTAATTTTTTATTTTTTTAATTTGCTATTGCCTTCCTCTTTCAGTCTATGTCACGGAGACTTGTCATATGCAAGTATCATTTTCCCTTCCATCCCTCTCTATATATTATTATTTTACATAGATATTATCTAAAATGTTATTATTAAAATAAATATTTTTCCCACAATTTAACATCTCTAATTATATCCCCTGTTTGGTAGGAATTAAAATTAATTTTTTTGTAAATTTTGATAAAAATTAATTAAATGTGTAGTTGAAAAATTGTGAGTCATATGAAATATGTGATTAAAATTAATTGTTGACTTTGACTTATATTAAATTCTGAATTTTAATTTCTATCAATTTTCAAAATTATCCGAATTCCATGTGTCGCCACTTCAGATACGCGATATCTTCCTTTTTATTGCGTGAATGGATGCGATTTCGCCGTTGGTCAAATATATTCCTCCTTACATTGATGAACAAAGAAACCGGATATTCCCGGTACCATCCTCCCCATTTTCCTCCCTAATTTTGTCTTTTTGCCACGCAATATGATGTGTTTGGTAAGAGAATTAAGAAGAAAACGGTTTCCATAATCAGATTTTTATGGGAAATGCTTATTCCTTATTTGACGGTGGGAAATTGTTGAAAATGGCTATCGCACTATGTCCCTTTCGTATAATGACCACCTTTTATCAAATTTTTTTTATTTAAAATGGTCACTTTTTAATTAAAAGTAACTAAAATATCCTTAATATGACTCACACGACTAAGTGTGTATCAACAGATTTACAATTGATGCTAGAAGAGAAATGTTACAAAAGCTTTTTATTCGGTAAATGTATGTCCAACTATTAGACTATCAAAATAGTTCCTAAATCGAGATGACACGAAATATCTTGATAGACACTCAAATATCTCAAAATTCAACTTCGTCCACAAAAAGATTTAGACAAAATAAATGTGGAAGTACATGACATAGAGAATATGTACATTTGTCAACTTTTATGTCAATTTCATTTAAATAAAATGCCAACCGTTCACATTGATTATTTTTATGTAAAGTTTGTTTTGTGGGTAATAGATATTTTGCTTGATAGCTTGTCTTCAAAGTTTACATATTTGTTTCAAAAATTGTGCACCTACTAATCATGCTCTATTTGACCTTTTTATTACAAAAATGGGTCTTAAATATTAAAATGCCACTATAAATTGGAATAGAATTTTGTCCACTACGATATTAACACGTATATTCAATACATAGAAATAATTACAAGTTAAAGTAACAAATACTTAAAGATTAACATATGAAAGATGAGGGGTGCAATTACTTTTCTTCACATGTCATACCTTGAGGGGTGCAATTACTTTTCAATTTTTGATGATTTTTAATAACGACTTTTAATACAGTCCAACTCATGTTTCGAAGTTTATTATCTCGCAATTCTGAAAGTTTTTTTTAAGAAATAAAATTATATATATGTCCACCTACAAGTAAAGGTAATCTGCTCAAATCATTTTCTATTGTGTATGAACTAACCATTAGATTAATTATTGTCACTCCGAAAAGAACTCATATGCCGGTAAGTACAAAGAACCCTCATTTAATTAGTTTAGTTTGCAACACCTTAAATTGAATTTTTAAAATGTATTCACAAGAACAAAAAAAAAATGTCAGTCATAGAATCAATCAATAGTAAGAATCTATTAAGAAACTAGAGGTAATGAAGATAAATGACAAGTATAAAAGAAAAAAGAGAATATGTGCTGGAAAATCCGAAGAGCGGGTTTTGAAAGAAATAAAGAATTCCAAAACATTTGGAGAGAAATATTTGTTTAAAGACGAATTTCTTCTCTTTTGGTCCAAACTTCATTCATTGTTTAGGAAGATTTGAAAATAATAGTTTTAGAGCGAGTAAAAATTGTAAGAAAGTTTTAAAAATAAAAAAAAATTAATACATTTTGAATAAAATGGAGCCCAAATAGTGGCTAAACTACACTTAGGACAGTTTGAGTCCTATTACTTAACAAAAATGTATTTTGGAATAACGGTTTATGGAAAATAGGTGGTTAAAAAATAAAAAAAAATTTGAACTGTAATATTATTTTATTAAAAAATATGTGGTTGAAAATAAGAGATAAATATATTTTGATAATAACAATGATCAAAGGCTTTAAATTTTCCAAATGATCCAAAAAATTGACGAGCATTAATTTTTCCAATGAGTGTTTGATAGAGATTAAAATCGGATTAAAATTAAAAATTAATCATTATTGTTGATTTTTATTAGACGGGTAAAATCCAATAACGACTATATTTTCAATTTTAATTGACTTTTAATCAAAAACAAACAAGCCCATTATATCTCATTATCACCCAGGGAGGTTAAAATAAGAGAAAAATTGGAAAGCAAGCCACAAGGTATTTCTTTTCTTTTCCACCGAATTTACCTCTCACCAAACAGATCCTGACCGGCTCGTCCGGTGACTGAAACCAAGTACTCATTCTCTCTTAACTCGGTCGTACTATTCTTTTGAAGTCGCCTTAAATTCCTCTCCTCTCGACTCATCGATCACCGATTACTCGTTATCTTCAAGGTACGATTGATTTGGGTAATCTTCGATAGTACTTTTAAGTTTCATCAAAATAAATAAATTTGTATATAGAACATCTATAATTGAACTTTTGTTTTTCGAATTCTTAGCTTAATATTGGTAGCGCGTGCTTAAATTTCCAGAATATTTATCTACTGATATCGTTATTTTCTCGGCGAACGTAATTTTTTAGTATATTTTTAGAAAATGCTTATTCCGTGCTCTAATTTGGTTATAATTTTGTTTGTATTTATCTGGATATTATTTAATTCATATTTGAACAGTTTTTTTTTTTTTTTAATTTAGGAATTTATGTTGCACCTGTGATTATTATTTTGTTCGTTGAATTGTTTCTATATAATAAAAATTGGAGATTAAAGATAATAACAGAAGGATAATTTTAATTGATGAACACGATTTTTGTAATCTATATTCAGTATTGGCTTCATATGTACTCTTATTATGCTTCTAGTTATTAACTCAACAATTTTTTATTGTCTGTCGTTTTTTTTTTTTTTTTTTTTTTTTTCATCAACACATACTGCTGCAACAGAAAAATCATTCCCAGATTTCATAATATAAGCACAACTTCTATACAACAATGAAATCTCATGCATGTGGAAGTAATTTATATTTTTTGTTAAATCGGTTGTATGTTATGCGCATATTTAAATTTGTAATTGCCTTATCAATCTGTAGTGAAATGGCTATTCTAATGCGAGGATCTGCCATTTTCTAGGTGCTGGAATCAATGAAGACCAGCAGCAGGGGTAAAGGGACCGTAAGAAAGGAAACAAAAGAAGCATTGAAGCCTGTCGTTGATAGGTTGGAATTTTTTTTTTGAACAATTGTTACCAATTTATCAACTATATTATCCTGAATTCTTTAGTTTTATATTATGTTCTCAAGATTAGATGCTGATTGAGCAAGTATTGATTATGGTTAATTATAATTCTGCCTTTCATTGCTGGATATTGCAATTGCAAAAAATTTACAGTGATGGATTGTGTATCTTTTTGTTTTTAGGAAGTTGGGGAAGAGAAAGGCGGTGGTGAAGGCAGATAAAAAGCCGGCTAAGAAGGGGAAAGCAGCTAAGAAAGACCCAAACAAGCCCAAGAGGCCCCCAAGTGCCTTCTTTGTGTTCCTGTACTAAATACTATTCTCCAGTTTCTGGTCTTGGGAGTTAACAGTTGAGCTATACTTGTATATTTTGTAGCTTTGTCTGATATGTCTTGCTTTTATTGTAGCGAGGAGTTTAGAAAGACTTTTAAGAAGGAAAATCCTGATGTCAAGGGCGTCTCAGCTGTATGTTCGCTGTAACATTTAATTTTTTTTATATGCTTTATTTATGATTATGGTGAAATAAAAATTACTTGGTCTTGTTATGTACATCTGAAGGTTGGGAAAGCTGGTGGAGAGAAGTGGAAATCCCTGAGTGCAGCTGTAAGTTCTTGATGCCCTTCTATTTCAAATTTTAGCATGATTTGACTACAGACAAATAATTTTTACTTTTTGAGTCTGGTCAATCTTGTTAGTCATTTATGATTTACCACTATGGGGTTTGATGAGCTTAGCATCTGAATTATGACCTTAAGCAATCAGCTACTAGTTATTTAGTTACTTCTTGAGCAAGGGTGAATTGGGCTTGTGTCATACTGTGGGATTCTGTATTTATGATGATGCCATGACTGTTAAATGTATGTTTGTACGTTATGATTTTTATCCAACGTTCTCTCCTGTTGGCAGGAAAAAGCTCCATATGAAGCTAAAGCTGCGAAAAAGAAGGCCGAGTATGGAAGTCTTATGGACACCTACAACAAGAAGCAAGTAAGAGGTAGAGGTTACATAAGATACTTAACAAGTCTACGTGGCACACAAATAGACAGACTTGATACCCTCGTGGCATTGATGTCTAAAGAATAGATGTGAAGTTCAAATTTCATCTCCAATGGTTCCCTTCTATAACTGAAATTTATTTTATAGGCGAGAAGAAAATAATAAACATGAGAGGAAAATTAATAGAAGTCTAAATTTGCTTACTCACCCCGTCTATTCGAGCCTCTATATCTAGAACTTTCTACATATGCATCGTCTAAATCAACGATTTTTATCAGCTGTAGCAAAGAAAGAAACTTCATAGAAGTCAAAATATCTCGACAGAATGTCTTTTTTCTTGCCACGTCGGATAGATGGAGTCCCACTCCGGTTGGCATTGGAGAGGAATTTTTGAAGACATTGTTTATTTTTACTTTATGTTTATATGCAATGCACATTAGCATTGGAGATACTTTAAATGCACCATCTATCTATTGCTACTTGCTCTTAGTGTCCGCTTGGCGTGGCTTTTGAGAAGTCAAAAGTAACTTTTGATACCCAAAGCTACTTGTGGACCCATTCGATTAATTTTATGAAAAAGCTTCCTTCAGAAGAGCTTTTAGAGAAAGCTGGTTCAATATGGCTTCCTCTAAAAGTATTTTTGGAGCAGGAAGATCTTTTAGAAATTAGTTTTCAAACAAAAATTAAAATAGCTTCCTTAGGAAACTCTTCTACAAGAAGTATAAGAAAAGCAAAATTCACGCCGAACGGGCCCTTAGTATATTGTGTTATCTCCAGTTAACCACTAGTTTCTGGACTTCTTATCAATGGTATCCCTTATTATCTTTCGTTTAATTGTCAGGAAAGCTCTGCTGATGAAGGTGGCGAAGAATCTGAGAGATCAAAATCTGAAGTTCATGATGACGACGATGAGAGTGGGCAGGTATATTGTACGACGTGTAAACTCTGAGCTATATGATACATCTTTTTCATTTGGTTGGGAAGAATGGAGATCTTGAAGAGGGTGGGTAGTAGGCAAAGGGCAAGAAAAAATAATTGGAATCCAAGGACGTGTGATGTAGAAATGGTTTAGATAGTTGCTAGATTGCGTTTGAACAGCTCGAAGCCAGCAGAGCTGATGAAGCATTAGTTTTTTGATGTAAATGCTTTTAATAACTTGATGTCTGATAAGACAACTTCAATCTTTACATATTTTTATCAAACAGGAATCTTCATCCAGAGTTCTCCATTAGGAAGTAGCTCAGTTTCCTTAACTGCATGCCTTTTATCTAACTATGTTAGGGACTTATGTGGGGAGAAGATTCCTTCTTTCAGGACGTAGATGCATAATTACATTTCATCAAGTTTGTCGAAATTCCTGCAGTCAGTTAACTAATCTGGATGGTTATGTTTGTGCAGGAAGAGGAAGATGAGGACGAGGAAGAAGATGACGACGACGATGATGATTGAGGTAGGAGTCGAACTTGGGGTTCTTTTTCTACCTGATCGATGGCACTGATACTGGATATGTATGCTTATACTTTTAGCTTAAGTTTGGAATCTTAGTGGATTGCCAGGTATCTTTTGTAATATGTATTATGTACTTCTCATGCCAGATCAAACCCAATACTCGTGTGGGCTGGTTTGTTAGTTTTTTTTTACTGCCCAGCAAATTTGAAGAACATATATTTATATCATACGCATTAGCTATCTGGTGAAGTCTGGTTGGAGCCTCCTCTAATTATGAACTTTTGATTCGTTATGTCTTAGATACCATGATGCTAATATTATCTCTGGAATAGTAATGTCATGAGCAATTTCTTAGTCTCTTGAACTATCTATTTACTCGATTGTAGACATTTCAAAACAACTTGGTTCTATCTCGTGTTATTTTTGAACTGAACTGATCACGTATACATTCAAATGAATTCTATGCACGGTTGTTTCAATCCCTCATTGAAAATGAGGCTCATAAGAAACTATTCTTCGATCTCGAACATTGAGAGGCAATTTCTCAACGTACATCAAAAACCTTTTTAGATTTTCCAGTGCACTAGTTGATAAATCTACAATATCAGAACTGTGGATCTAGATCGAAAGCTCGTCGAAATTTAATCTTTCGGGACTATCCGACAGAATGGCGTGATTGAAATTGGTCATGCCTAAAGCGACCATAATAACACAAACTTACGACAATTTTAGCGAAGAAAGACAAGTTATGATTCGTTTGACAAGTTTTTAGCTTTCACTTCTTATAAAAGAGCTTACTTAAAAGAGCTTATTGGGGAGTTATCTTGGATCCTTTTTTTTTTTCCCCCCCTAAAAATTCAGACTAATCACTTTCAAAAAATTATTTAAATAGGTTCAAAACAACTTATTAGTTTTAAAAGTATTTTTAATTTTTCAAAAGTCTTAATCTACTTACCCGTCCTTATGGCAATCAATATATTTAAAGTGTGTGACATATGTCTTAGCACTTGATTATATTCACATTAATTTAATTATTTTTAATTTTTACATATGGTACCACTACGATAGTCTAACGTGTTTATAAAGGAATTTATTTCCTGTAATTAACAAGGACAATGCAATTGGAAAAAAAATAACTTTTATTTAACTGAACAATTAATCCATTAATATATAATAGCCCCTGTTTGGCACCCATTTTATTCTCATTCTCATTCTCAGTTTTTTCTCTTTCTTCATTTCAACCACACATTTTTCAAATAAAATAATATTACACACATATCTAAAACTTTTTATCACTTTTCCACCACACCCTCCCCCATCAATCACTATTTCAAAATTTCTCATTCTCATAAAATGGGTGTCAAACACCCTCATAGAGTAATGCTACTTCACCAGGCTTTGCTTCACAGGCTGGTTCCAGGTAATAAAAAATTGAGACACGTGCCAACAAATGAAAAGAAACGGGAAGTGTTGAAAAAGGAGGGAAATGCACTACTGTTTATTACCTTTTTCCCCCAAAATATAAAAGTCAAAAACCAACCGACCTTGCCATTTCCTCTCCAAAGACGACCACGAAGAAGCCTGTCATCTTCTCCGACAAAGTAGTCAGGGAAATCAGTCATAGACTCCGGCGACTCCTACTATGTGAGTCATTTATTGTTTATTTACAAATGTGGAAATCCAAAGTAATTTTAAATGATGTTATGAAATCCACCATGCTTCACTTCATCAGTCTTTCCATGTCTCTGTTTGCTAGAGTTGAAAGTATTTTATATGCTAAAATGTAATATAATTAATTTGGTGCAACTCAGTTGCGACATTTGAAGATGTCTTTATTGTTGAAGAAAATTCTTATGTTTTTATTGTTAATGTA